>WTXK01000097.1:0-142260 GCA_025769895.1 Lactarius psammicola
CATCTACGAAGTATTACGCCTCCACCCACCGAGTACGCCTTGCACGCGCGGCGCCATCGCGACTCGGCGTGTTCCAGTTCCCGTCGTGGGAACCTGCTACTACCCACGTCGCCAACATCGAGGCGCTACATCAGGACACGGCAATCTGGGGAAGTGATGCCGGCATCTTCGACCCTATGCGCTTCCATCAGTCCAGATTGTCGTACGGACAGAAGCACGCCTTCATCCCGTTCAGTTTACGGGCCGCTGCGGTGCGTTGCCTTCAAGGAGGCACCGCGCTTTGCGGCGATCGTCGCGGCCGCAGTTTTGGAAATCGTGAATGCGCCCGATGCAAGATATAGGCTGGTGTGCGGTGAGCGAATCGGCCATCGAGACGGATGGGAAGGGTGGTCGATAGAGGTCCGTGATTGACCAAAGTCCATCGATACGCCGAATGTGTGATGTATTGCGGTACAAGCTGTAGCCTCGAGATCTTGTAACCTCTAGCGGATTCCGTAGATAATCTATTATTACAGACTAGCACTTATGTAGAGCTTGGGCTAGAACTTGGAAGTCGGCTTGCATATAAAAAGAGAGACAAGGCACTGGATTGATGATTGGCCGGTCTCGAAAGGAATACTATGATGTTGAAGTCGAAATGAGAACGATGTCTGTCCCCAAACTACGAGACCAGAAAAAGAAGGCACAAATAATGTGTACACTAGCCTCAACTCAGGGAGACGACACAACCAAAGCCCTCTGTAATCCACGCACCTTCATAACGAAGGGAGGTGGCAGAGAGTGATAAGGTTGCTCTGATGTTCCACGACCGTAACAGGAGTCCAGTGTAAGGCTAGCACAAGAGGCTTGACATGGTGCGTGGCGTTTTCGCGAAGAGTCAATCAACAACTGAGCAAAGAAAAGCCACCGCGAATTTAGTCTCTCCGCTTTATTTGTCCAACGCGGAACACCTCACCTACAATCCCGCAGGGGCCCCTCAACTGCTGCTGCAGCCCCAGCAACAACTCGGGGGGTATGTCATCGCAGCGAAGTTTCCAGCAGGTTATCCAAGAACTCAAGGGTACTGTCACACCCACCGTGACATGGACTCTTTCAGAGGCAGAGAAGAAAAGCTACGATCAGATTTTCAGGGCATGGGATACCTCTAACACCGGCTTCATCGGTGGACAGACGGGGATTGAAGTCCTTGGGCAAAGTGGCTTAGCTAAGAACGATCTTGCCAGAATTTGGTGAGTTTTACAGCAGTTTTCAAAACAGTTGTCCCCTCGCGATTAATTTAGATAGGTGGGCGGGGTTTAAATGGGCATCTTGGTGACCATGCCGACATATTTTCCACAAAAATAAATCATAATAATTTAAAAAAAAATTGTAGCAATTAAAAAATGTATTTATTTTCAAGACTTAAGTCGTGCACGTGCACCGTAGTAGGGCACCACTCCATGACTACCTCATTCTATGTAAATGAAAAACCGATTTCAACGGTCCTGAGCGATGATTCCGACTCAACTAACAAGTCAGCGTCACATGTTCTCAGATTCATGGATGACGTGCGCAGTGGACCTTGCAGTGACCTCAGCCCCTGGTGATAAGGGCAATGAAACGAGGATGGACAAAGCCATTTGTGAGGGGACGAACAGTGGTGTCCATCATTGGTGATGCAAAGTGACGCAAAGTGATTGTGTAGGAGGGAGTAAGAGAAGTAACAAAGGGTGTGAGTGTGAGTACAAGTGTGTGAGTGAGAGCCTGAGAGAGTATGAGGGGAGATGGGGAGCACTAGAGACTTGATTGCACAGCGATGTGAGGTCGTGAGAGTCTGAGTCCGAAATGGAAAGCTAAGCCGCACAGCCCTAACCCTGAGATTGCCCAGCTGCCGAGCATAGCAACACGGATAACAATTCAATAACCCCAAAGTTTCAAGGTAACTATTACATATCCCTATTTCTGTATAATAGCCAATTTCTCGAGAATTTCCTTGTCGACTTAACTATGAACCCCGCCCTCGAATTTTGGAAATCCACTCGGGCGCCAAATAATCACAGGGGACAACTGTTTTGAAACTGCTGTAAGCTTTGTTTGTGTTAGCTTGTACTCATAGATGTTTCCAGGACTTTAGTCGACGTGGATGACCGTGGCAAGCTCGATATTGCAGAGTTTCAAGTTGCCATGGGGTTAATTTATCGCAGTATGTTGTCGTGACAATATGGCGACCTTCGTCATGAGTGACACTGTTTTTCTTAGAACTCAACAGAAACGAAATCCCGGACGAGCTCCCTGCAGAACTCGTTCCACCCTCTCACCGCAACTTAGACACCTCAATTTCGTCAAAAATCTCGCCAACTACTATTGTATGCTCCTATATGCTCTTTTTTCTTTTTCTTTTTCTCTCTCCAGTTATGACGCTACACTCTCAATGAACATTTCATCCCTGCCCCGGGCCCTGACGCAGCCCCCCTTTCCCCCTTTGATCGCACGGTTGTGTAGCAGCAATATCTCCTCCATAAATGCATTCATTAGCATGTCATAGGATAGGTGACGTGAGATGTTGTGGCAGTGAGCGCTTTTGCCCCTCCTGCCCATTTGTACAAGCGTAGAACACGGCGACGTTGAGTCCGGCGCGCAGGTGTGTGAGGGAGGGACGTTGTTTGAATACGGAAAACAATACAGTGCTGGGTTGTGCTACTATATACTAGAGGGGGTCCCCGATTCTGCCAAGCTTTCAAACTTTAGAGGTAGGCACGCAATCTAGATACAAGCAAGGTTACACATACTCTTAGGCTCACTTACGAATACAACCACCCTTCTTGTTACGTGTCTACTGGCACGTGGCTCGACTTGAGCAATAAGACTGGCGACACTACCAAGAACGACTTAGCGATATAACAGCCCTTGTGGCACGTGATCATGGGAGTATAACAGCAAGCCCTATTCTTGGGACAATACTGACTCAAGGATGAGAATCGTGAAGCAGACTCCTATCAAGAGGAGCGCAAGACTTATTCCAATAAGGAAAGAGAGAGAGAATGAAGACATAGTAGATTCAAGAAGACCAAGCTGCGGACTACGGCGCAGCTTGGCTAACCTTATATACATATACGCGAGGGCTTTAAAGTGCCTCTTGAATGGTAAGTGACCAATCACGTATAGTAAGGTTATCATGAGAGTCCGTCCGAGTCATAGATATCGTACAGCAACAAGCCAATCACATACCTCGTCCTTATCGTACAGTACTGGGTTTATCTGAGCCGTTATCTGTGAGTCATACTTCCTATCACATGTCAGGAGTCCAGGGATACGAGCTACCCGGAACTTCACGCCGTAACATCACCCCCTTTTCAGGGAGGATGCCCACATCCTAGAACCCTCGGCTTCGGTGAAATTCTTGTTGGTCCGCCCGTTCCCAGAGTATTTCGGGGTCTCTGAGTTGTCACCGCTTATGCTCGAGGCGTGCGAGGGTGTCGGCATGGTGAAGATGGGCGGCGCACAGCGATTGCCTCCCGTACAATACCGCGATGCCTGCTTCCAACTCTTTGACGCGTTGCTCCAAGCGCTGCTGGTCTTGCGTCAGCGCTCGGTACCTTCGGACTTCGGCGGGAATAGACTTATCTGATAATGCCCGAAGGCATTGGTCAATTACTGGCTGTCGACAATACCCCCACTCCAGGGTCTTCAACTTGTCTTTGGTGTACTTTGGAGGTCTGGGGAGCACTGGTCGCGGGGTGGTGTAGAACGGAGATGTGTATACGCGGTCTGTCCGATCCGTTCCCATCAGGATAAGGGGGTCGTCGCTCTCGATGATCTGGTACCAGAGAGCCGGACGACTGACCCCCTGAATCGTGATTGGGCATGGGATGTAGTCGCTCCCTGCATTTCGAGTCCATCCCTGCGGGGTCTTGGCCTTGAATGGTTGCTTGAGGGGATCATCTACGAGCTCCCGCCACTTGTGTCGCATGATAGGCTCGCCATCGGTGGTGGAGGCGTGTGGGGTGTCGTCGGGTAAGTGTTCGTATTGTCCATAGGTAATGTGGGGGTGCTCAGCTGGGTAAAGATCGGTTTCCCGATCAACGTGTCCGAACTCCTGAGCTTGGATTCGTGCATTCGTCTGATTTCGGCGTGCCTCTTCAGCAATTTCTCTCTCCGCGCGGCGTGCGCGGTGTCGAGCTGCTCGTTGGTCCATGCTTGTGCGGTGTGTCACCAAAGCTGCGTGGGTTTCTTCACCGTTGCCTTGAAGGCGGAGTTGTACCGGTATGGGCTCAGTGTTGCTCGTATCTTCTCCCACGATGAGAGGATCGTCCCGAGTTCCATGGCGATACTCCTCCGTGTTAGGAACGTCCCGCACTGTAAGCAGCTGGGGCTGTAGTGCACTTTCGGACAGTGTTGCCTGTGCAGGGCCAGGGAAGGCACGCTCCACTATGGCAAGTTTGTCTCTGGTAATTGGGGCAACCACCGTACCCTCGTCTTCTGCAGTTGCATGGACCACAGCGGCTCCTTCTTCTGCGCTGTGGTCTCCATTGTCATTGTTGTCGGTTTCCCATCCGAGGGCGGTGGTGTTGCCGGTTTCGTGGACTCATTGGAGCCGTCGTCGGGCTTCGGGGAGTGAGATGAGTCCCTCCAGTAGCTCGGCAGAGAACACTTCTTCAGCGGTTTTAGTGGCATAGTACGAAAAGTCCATGGGGGTGTGGGGATGAGACGAGGAATGTGAATGGGATGAAGGGAGATGGGGCGACTCAGCAGTTCTAGTGGTCCTTAAGTATCTCCTTGCGTCGGAGTTCGATTGTTCAAACTCCCTTATCTTATCTTCGGCAAAGATATTGGCTTGGTTGACCCACTGGTTCTCCGAGTCAGGGTATCCGAGCCACTTGACCAAATACTGCCGTGTACGTCTTCTGCCGAACAGCCGAGTATCCAGAATCTTCTTGACTTCGTATTCTTCTTCTCCTTCCACAAGATCCGGTGGTGGACATGTGAAGTTTGGCCCATGAATGGTAGTCTCACGATAAGGTGTGAGAAGATCGATGTGAAACACCGGGTGGATCTTCCATTGAGCCGGTAATTTTAGGTGATAAGAATATGGCGACATCACCTGGTCTACTGAAAAAGGTCCGTGCCTTTTTGCTGCCAGTTTTGCGCTCGGTTGATTGGTCTTGAGGTTACGCCCGTCTAGCCATACTTGGTCGCCGACCCTGAATTTGGGCGTATCTTTATGTTTGACCCATAAGGTCTGGGCCTTTGTTATCAGCGACTGTGCTTCCTGTCGCGCTTCTTTTAGTTGCTCCATTCGTGTCGTTATCTGGGGTATCAGGGATGGCTTATCCATCCAATCAGCGCGAGGGTGATATCCCATGAGAAGTTCGAAAGGGGACTTCCTTGTTATCTCATGGGGCCATGAGTTATGCGTGAATTCTGCTAGTGGCAGGTAATGGAGCCAGTCCTTTTGATGGTAGTCGACCTGGAACCGTAGGTACTGTTCCAGCCACTGATTTGTCCTTTCTGATTGTCTGTCCGTCCGGGGGTGATATGCCGACGAGATGTTCTGCTTGATTCCTAGTTGTCTGCATAGCTCCCTCGCGAACCTTGAGGCGAACCATGGGTCGCGATCTGAGATAATCTTCGTCGGGAGTCCGTATCGTGTGAATATGTTCTTGGCATATAGTTGAGCGGTTTCTTCTGCGGAGATGTCTTCGGTGCACGGTATGAACACCGCCACTTTGGTGCAGTCATGATCAGTGACAGTGAGTATCGAGTCGTATCCCCCAGATGACGGCAACTTAATGATGAAGTCCATAGCTATCGTTTCGAAAGGCTTCGCGTTCTCCTTCGGGAAGATAGGGGAGAGAGGGGCGCAAATGGGTCGTGTATTGACCTTGTTTTGTTGGCATTCCGCACACCCCTTGACGTATTCTACCACGTCTTTGGTCATTCCTGGCCAGAAATATCATCTAGCCACAAGCATGCTGGTTTTTGTCATGCCTGGATGACCATATACTGGGGGAGAGTGGTGAGCGTCGATAATTGCACATTTTTCGGATACTCCCCCTGTGACAACGCGCCGGCCGTCCTTATACCATACTCCGTCAATCTTCATTAGCCGGTGCGTGTTGATCCAGTGTTGTATTTGTGTCTCATCTTGCGCTTGTTCTGTTGTCTCCGTAGCCTCGATGGATATTGCATCCGCGGTGCAAAGGAACATGTGGTCCGGGAGTACCACTATGCTTTGGTTGTTGTTATCTCCAGTGTCGTAATCGCTCCTTCTTGACAATGTGTCGGCCCTTCCGTTTGCTCGTCCTGCAACGTGCTTTATTTTGATCGGATATTCGGACAGTTCTACCACTTCCCTTGCTATTCACTGATTAATGTTTTGCGGGCTCCTCCAGTACAATAGGTTCGCATGGTCCAAGTGGACGATGATGTCGTGTGGGGATCCTGCTAATAGGGGCTTCCAATGTTTCAACACTTCTACTATTGCCAGTAGCTCGAGGTCGTATACGTGGTAGTTGCGTTGAGCCGGGTCTAGCGTCTTTGAAAAGTATCCGATTGGGTGTTTTTTGCTGTCCTTCTTTCGCTGCAAGAGTACTCCTCCCATGGCATATCCCGAGGCGTCCACTTTGAGTTCGAACTGGTCTGTCAATACCGGATGTGCCAGTATGGGTTCCTGTGTTACTTGTGCTTTGAGCGTGTCGAATGCTACTTGTTGGTCTTGCCCCCACTTCCATGCTTCCCCTTTTCTTGTGAGTATGTTTAAGGGTCGTGCGTGGTGTGCGAAGCCTTTGATAAAAGCGCGGTAAAAATTGCAGAAACCGAGAAAAGAGTGGACGTCCTTAACAGTTTTAGGAGTGGGCCAGTCACGAATGCCCGCGATTTTGTGGGATCCATGCATGTTACCCCCTTTTCAAGGATTACCCCCAGGTAATCCATGGCAGGCGCATGGAAAAGGCATTTCTCAAGTTTGAAATAAAGGTCGTGATCCTTGGCAACCTGTAGGACGTCGCGTACTGCAGCCACGTGGCCATCAAGGCCCGAGCGGGATGCAATGCCAATGTCGTCCATATAAACACGGATAGTGGTGCCCCGCGTCTCGTGTTTGAGAATGGTGTCACAGTATATGAAATTCATCATGGTCTGGAATGTAGCCGGAGAGTTAGTAAGCCCAAAGTACATGACTGTGGGTTCGAAGAGTCCATAGCGTGTTTTAAAAGCGGCTTTTTCTTCGTCTCCCTCCTTGATGCGTACGTTATTATACCCCCAACGGATGTTGAGCTTCGTGTAGATGTCCGCGTTACTCAAATCCGTGATAAGATCGGTGATGAGTGGGAGGGGATATTGGTTTCACACCGTTATGTCATTCAGTTTTCGGTAATCCTGTACCGGTCGGAGCTTGCCATCCTTCTTCTTGACGAAGAAAAAGGGAGATGCGTAGGGTGATTTGGAGGGTCGTATGTACCCCTTTTTCAGTTCGTCGGTGATGAATGCCTGGAGTGCTTCATCCTCCTGTCGCGTGAGAGGGTATACTTTACAGTCCAGTGCTGGTGGCACATTTGGTTTTAGGTCGATGGCGTGGTCCCATACTCGTTTAGGGGGAAATCGGTGTGACTCCTCTTCACTGAAGAGTGCTGCGAATTGCTCGTATTGTGGTGGCAAGGTTGCAGCTTTCGTGTACTGTTTCGCGTTGATGGCGAGTTCCGTTGCTGTCGTACGAATGGTACACTGTTCTTCGAGATCTTGAACAATCTTGTCTTTTTCTTGTGCGGGTAATGGCTCTACAGTGGTGACGCCAATGACTGGTTGACGTGCTATTTGGGGATTTACTGACTGGATTATGACAGGTAGCATGTCCTTGTGGATGGCAGCATATCGCCATGTAAATTGTGGTTCGAATGTGGCCAGCCATGGGTATCCCAGGACAATGTCTTCATTGCCGATGTCGGTGATGAGGAATCTCATCTCCTTGTGGATTCCTTTAGTGCGTACATCGAGGTCCACGTAATGAGTGATGGACCCCCCTTTGTTTCAGTGTTGTCAATGTTCCATATCTTGCGTGGTTTCTCTAGGGGAACCAGCCCTAATCCTAGTCTCTTTGCGAATTTGTAGTTCATGAAGCAGTCGGTGGCTCCACTGTCCACTAGAGCTTGTATGTCGGCCATTGCGTGATGTGTACAAGTCGAAACTGGAATGTGCATAGACCGGAATCACGTAGTTACTATTACAACATCATGAGAATGTACTGCCCTCACCCAGGCCGCCAGGTTCAGGTGTTTGGAAAATCCTCCCTCTCCCATATTCCTTTCATTACCAGTTCTTGGGTTTCGTCGCTCTTGTTGGCGATCGTTTGAAGTACTTGCGCCGCTTCTTGTTGTGGTGTTAGGTTTGTGATAGCGCGGACTTGAACTGGCGGTTGTTAATTCTGTTGTATCTTCCGGGGCTGCGTACAATCGCGACTGAAGTGTCCGTATTGTTGACAATTATAACATTGTACTCCCCTGGTGTCACGAGGTTGCCCTCCTCGTCGTTGGATGTACCCTCCTCTGGGTGTATATCGTCCTCTTGACCCTTGGGTGTATGGTCAGAAATTTGGGTCATTGGGGCTTATATCTTCAGAGCCCACGACCGCCGCCGTGATGTTGTCGACTTCTCCTCCCCTCGCTCTGGCCTGGGCGGATGTGTCCATTGCATCAGGGTGTGCTAGGTGCGGAGGCGGGAAGTATCCCCCTCGGTTTCCAGTACGATTTCGGTACTTCTCCAGGTTCTTCTTCCCTTTGTTGAAGTGATTTTGGAGGTGGATGTATTGCTCCTGCCTTTTGAGGAGGGCGTTCTTCCATCCCTTGTAGCTTTGCGGGTTATCGAGCGTGTAACATTGCTCGTATAGTTTGCACGGGAGTCCCTTGGTGAATACGTTGATCACCATTGGCGAGTCTGCTCGATAGCCAGCGCGCCGCACTAATTCTTCAAATTTTGACATGTACTTGTCAATATCTCCTCCTTCCATACGTATCCCATCCTGCAGCGCCGTTCATGCCTGCTCTTGCTCCATAGTGTTCGTAAATCGTCTCTTGAAGCTGCGGTATACAGCTTCCCATATTCGTTCGTTGTCTTCCGGTATTCCGTTTGCGATTTGTAGCGTTAGCCATCTGGTGTGGGTGGTGATCCACTCGTTCAGGTCGTCTCCCTCCAAGAAGGTAAGAAAGAGAATAGCGCGCGAGTAAGCTTCTCGCATCGTTTGCGTGTGGCGGTTCATGCCTCTGTATAACTCCCACTTGGTAAGGAACGTTTCAGTGGCTTTTCTGTCTCCACAGAATATAGGAGGTGGCTGCCCTTGTAATTTGTTGTAGTCCCCCCTTCCATTGGGGTCAACTCCCGGTGGTCCTCCGCCTCCGCCACCGCTACCTCCACCTCCTCCTCCAGGTGGTGGCAGTCCTCCTGCGGGCAGTCATCGGGGTGGTATTCCTCCGGGGTAGCGTCCAGGAGGTCCTCCTCCCCTTGGGATGTTGGCAGGTATTCCTTCACCTTCTACGCGTTGCCTTGCTAAGTAGCTCCATATTCGGCTTTGTTCCCTATCTGACGGAGGGTCAGGTTGGTCGGGCCCATACATTCTTTGATTTGCAAGTTCGTCGAGGGTTAGGTGGTGACCCATGTTTGGGTCAATGACTCGCTCTTCTGGTTGTAACAGCGTTGGCGCCCTTTCTACCTCTCGTTTGCTCTGTAGTCTTCGCTCAGCCAATCTGTCGGCGAGCCTATTCTCTTCTTCGGTGTGCGTGCGTGTTTCTGTAGCCATAGCTGCGGGCGATCTAATGTTGATTTGTTCGGCTTGGGCAGCTAGAGAATTGATATGTATCTCGTCAAATCGCCGACGTTGTTGTTCCTCCTCTGCGTCTGAACGATCTCCTACTTCGTCTTCTGTTGTAGTTGGTTCGGTGCTGCCTTCAGATGGCGCTGGTGCACTGTCATCTTCTACACCGTCAATTGGTCCCCACTGGTCTCTATGCACCACTTCACTTCGCAGGATATTGCAGTTGTATTCGGGTCCTGTGGGTTGAAGTACATCCCACCGTTCTCTGCGAGGGCTCCAAGCAACTTCTGTCCAACACGTATGCTCGAAATTGAACTCAACTGGATAAACTCTTGATGGCCTCGTGGGTATGTCCACCCAATATCCGGTAACATTGCCAACCGTTCCCCACCACGCATTTCCAAGATAACGGACGGGAACATTTCGATCTCCTCTTCGTTCGATGGAGTATTGTGCAAATACCCAACTATCTGTGGTAGTTTCGGTCGCCACGATGGGAGCTTGGTCTTAATGTTACATGTCTACTGGCACGTGGCTCGACTTGAGCAATAAGACTGGCGACACTACCAAGAACGACTTAGCGATATAACAGCCCTTGTGGCACGTGATCGTGGGAGTATAACAGCAAGCCCTATTCTTGGGACAATACTGACTCAAGGATGAGAATCGTGAAGCAGACTCCTATCAAGAGGAGCGCAAGACTTATTCCAATAAGGAAAGAGAGAGAGAATGAAGACACAGTAGATTCAAGAAGACCAAGCTGCGGACTACGGCGCAGCTTGGCTAACCTTATATACATATACGCGAGGGCTTTAAAGTGCCTCTTGAATGGTAAGTAACCAATCACGTATAGTAAGGTTATCATGAGAGTCCGTCCGAGTCATAGATATCGTACAGCAACAAGCCAATCACATACCTCGTCCTTATCGTACAGTACTGGGTTTATCTGAGCCGTTATCTGTGAGTCATACTTCCTATCACATGTCAGGAGTCCGGGGATACGAGCTACCCGGAACTTCACGCCATAACACTTCTCGTCTCGCGTTAATGACTCCTGTCTACGTCTCTGTCTGCATCCGCGTCCATGTCTCCGTGTTGTTCTACTACTATCGTGCATGGCCTATTGCAAAAAAAAACACTAAATAACTTCTGTAGCTTCAACAACACATCGTAGTTACTCAAAATTGTATATACTTATAGCCAATTGTATTTCCTATCCTCTGAAGATTTTTTCGTATTTGTTTCTATTTTATTTGGTGGTGCGGAAGACATCCGAGTTTGCATGTACATCTGCAAATATTTGTCACAAATTGTCACACCATCTGGAGCATTCCACAAGTCGGGGAAGTGGTCGGCATTTTGGCATTTGTAGCAACACATTCCGAGAATGCCAACATGTCTTCAGAAGGAGTTTGAATCCTGTCACTTCCCTGTCACCCTCTGTTGCGTTTTTTGTGTCTTTCCCTTCCACAAGTCAATCGCATGGGTGTGGTGAGTCCAAAATTGTCATAAGAAGTCATGTTTATGTGCCCTAATATCCTAGCTTAGCAGATGTTAATTTCGTCAAGAAGATCGCCGGGATCTGAGTGTGTGGCAACCTCTCATAAACCACCCCCACATTTTTTTTTTTTACTTTCCCTTCGCAGACCCCAATTGATCCCCCCCCTTTTTTATGATCCCACATCTACATAACCTATTGTATATAGGGTAATTTTTTTAAGCACAAAGGATGTCGGGAAAGTAGCGATCTGACCCGATCTTTGAGATTTGCACAAGGTTGTGCATTTGCAATAGGCCGTGCACGATAGTATCTTTCTCATAATATCATCTACACTTCCCCTTGGGTCGAACTCTATTTCCCTCTACAATCGCGTGCGCCGTCAGGAAGCGAATGGTGAGACAGTAGGAAAGCGTGTAGGAGACATGCGAATCCGGTATGATTGCTTCTGCCTTTCGCAGGACTTGAACGACTTGCGGGAGGCAGCTTGGGGTCTTCTAGATGGAATGCATAGATAACAGCCACGGAGAATGCCTTGATGGTATCAATCAAGTCCCTCGTCGAGACATCCAAAGAGAGTACTAATTCGTAGCTAAGGGCCGCCATCTCCTCTATATCTTGTATCATATCCCCAAACCCCAACATCGAGTTCTCAGCCAGCGCTCGATCTAAACGTGACGTAAGGTGACCATGTGGGATGTCGAAAGCTCCAAGGGAGTGGGAGTGAATTCGGAGTAAGCGAAAACATTTAATTGAGGATTTGATATCGTCAGGTTGTTTGTGCAAAAGGAAGCGTAGACCGAGGCCAGATGCAAGCTGGAAGAGCATATAGACCACATTTTGGCTTTGTTGGAATGGGAGAAGAACAGCTTCTGTAAGACGTGTGATGGATTTGTCGAGGTCGTGCTTTTGATGTGACGATGCGAGAAGACGGTGGTATTCGAGGATGTCCTCCTCGACTTGTGGAAGGGTGACCAGAAGCGTAAATTAGTTTTCAGCCGCAGGTGGCAGATACTTATGGGAAGGCCAGATATCAGACGTTGGATCGGTAAGACTTACATCCAAAGATTCCAAACTCCGTCAGATCTAAGTTAATGTACAGTAGTGCTTGGTAATCGAGTAAGTAGTATATCTATCGTTTCGAGCGTAGTGAGGACACAGTCCTTACACGATCAACGATTATGAGGAGGCCATAGGTATTGCAGACAAAATTATCGCTGCACACTCCTCTAGAGATAGTCTACCTCCAGTGCAGAGAAGCGCTACAGTGCTGATTCGAGAGCTCGTAGTGTCCCGATCAAATTCGTACTCGAGCCCTGAGGCCTGAGTATTTAGAGGATGCTATTCACCGCTTTCGTACTTTACTCTGCGCCCCATCCCTTTCAGATCAATTTCGCACCACTATAGCTGCCGCCCTGAACGACTATGCGCCGCGGCGCTTCACTTACTTCGGTGTCACTGGGGGCCCAGGAGAAACACCTTCAAGTTCCAATGCCCCAGGCGATTTCAGTACTCATTTCTTCTTGCATACTCGGAGAAATAAGCCACGCCAATGGGGTGTCGCCCCAGAAGATGACCCCGCATCACAAATGGAGAGAGAGGACGAAATTTTTGAGCACCTCAGGGAAATTCTCACCACGATTATGAATAACGAGATAATGGATGTAGAAGCGGCTGTCGAGCGCAGCCGAACATTCATCAGGAAAATGGAATGTTACCGGTGGTACTGGCGGTACTAGCCGAGACTGGCAGCCCTCAGTTTTAGCGGGCGCCAGCCACCCCTAGTAATGACAGGTCATGACAGGTCATTTCCATTTTGCTGATGTTAGCACTCCTTTTACAGCACTCTAGGCTAGTGTTCGGTTTTTGTACAACGCGTCCGCTAACATGTTCGCTCAAATCCTCTTCCGAGCGCATCAACGCACGCATAGATTGGATTACCTCAATGAAGCAATTACCGCGAACTGTGACCGTCGCAAAGTACTAGCCCCAAGGGTGATCCACTTTCAAGCGGGATATAGTCTTCTTCAGTCTGTGATTGCACGCTGTGATTTGTTCCATCTTTGGCAGGACGTCGAGGAGGCTATGCAACTCTTCCTCGAGGTCGCGAATGATGGATCTGCGGAGGTATTCCGTCGGTTTGAGGTTTCATCCTGGTTGGCGCACTGTGCAACGTGCCTATGTTCATCCTTCGATTTCTACTGCATATAAGACAGCTATGTCATTAATGCAAGAAACTCTTGTTTTCTCCCCAACTTTACAAACCCAGCATTTTCGCCTCGCTCATGCGTTCAGGAAATGGGGGGTGTTGCCATCAGATTATGCATCTTATCAGGTCGAAATGGGTCAATTCGAACAGGCCATAGAGACCCCGGAACAAGGAAGAGCGTTACTTTGGTCAGAAATGCGGGCCCTTCATGCCTCTGCCGACCAACTCCGTACAGCCGACCCAGCCCTAGCAGAAAGATTCGCGGCTGTCAATCGGAACCTGGAGATGGTGACGATGTCGGTTGCACAAAGCGAGGACACAGAGATAGGCAATGGATAAGCTGGGAATCACGAAGAGATAGACGCATTCGGCCGTCTGCTCTTGCGATAGCGGAGGCTCTCAGACGAGCGTGACTCTCTTATTGCTCGTATCCAATCCTTTCCGAGTTTCAAGGGTTTTCTGAAGCCACCGTCATTTGACACCCTTGATCTCGCTGCAGTACATGGACCTATCATTATCATTAACCTATCCGAATGGCGCTCGGACACCATCATTCTGTACAACGATTTGCCCCCCTTCAGTCGTCTCCATTCCTTCTAACTTCTACGATCGTGTGAATCGGTTAAAGGACGAATTATTGAGCGTCCGAAAGGAAAGGGGTATCAACTCAGAGGATTATAATCTCGCTCTAGCTTTCGTTCTCGCAGACCTGTACGAGCTCGTTGGAAAAGTTGTGATCGAGAGACTACACCAGTTAGAAGTTCCGGAGAAATCTCGTGTCTGGTGGTGCCCAACGTCTGCCTTCTGTTCTCTCCCCCTCCACGCTATGGGTCCAATTCTGTCCGACGACGACGACAAAGTGTACTTCATGGACTTGTACATCTCCTCGTATACCCCGACACTCTCTGCGCTCATCGAATCCCGCAAACTTCGCTCACAGTCCAAATCGTTTGATAAGCCTTCGTTGCTTCTTGTAGCACAGCCCAAAACCCTGCCTGGGGCATGGGACGATATTGACGTCCCGGAAGCTGTCGGATCGCCGGTGACAACTCTCGTGTCGGAAAAGGCGACACCCAATACCGTGGTGACAAGCCTCAGAGATCACCAATTCGTTCACTTTGTGTGTCACGGCTTACTGGAGACAGGCAAACTCTTTGACGCTTCATTCGAACTTCACGGAGACAATCTCACGTTACTGGACATCGTCCGATCTCAACTTCCCGCTGCAGAATTTACCTTCCTCTCTGCTTGTCACACTGCCGAGCTGACCGAAGACAGCGTTGCCGATGAAGGACTGCACCTCGCAGCTGCGATACAATTCTGTGGATTCCAGAGCGTCGTCGGAACGATGTGGGCTATGGCAGATACGGATGGGGCGGACCTAGCTAAGCATTTCTACAAGTCTATTTTCGCGGAGAGCCCTGGCCGGAGAGGAATGCCATATTACGAGAGATCAGCGAGGGCGCTTCAGTTCGCCGTGAAGAAGCTGCGGAGGAAGCGAGGGATCACGCTAGAGCGATAGGTCAACCTCGTTCATTACGGCGCGTGATCAGATGTTGTGAGCGAGTCGTCTATCTAATTGGTGGATATGTCCTTCGTGCTTACAGCTTGTCTTTTGCAACGCGCATGCTGTTATTTGGATTGTAGGATGCATCGCGCAGTGACCAGACTGCTATGTAATTGTGGTCGGATATGACTAGTCACGGTTTGACCGCGTCCATATTTTGTAGGAGAGGCGAAGTATTCTTACGAGAGCACGACGTGCATGCTATGTATAGCTTTAGGATCAAATGTGCACCGGCGGTGCGGTGTACAGACTTAGATCAGTGCGAGTTCGATAGGCTGAGCGGATTTTCAAGAGGCACGAAGCTACATCCCATCACATACATTTTTTTTTGAAATCAGCATTTGAAATCAGCATTTATTGGCTCCAACACGCGCTCAGGTTCAGACAGTGCCATAAGCCGAGGCGAAAGAAGATTGGCGGGCTCGCCGACCGGTCCACGATATGCCAGTGGTACCAGTATGGTAACCCGATGCTCAAAGCGGCTTTCAGCCACTCACGTCGAGACGACGCCATAAGCAACACTAGAAGATCCCAAGGTAGCTTGGACTTTTGAATGCAGGTTCCACAGAAGTGGTCTGTGACTACGCGACAGAGGAATAAATATTTAATTTGGAAGCAGGTCCTTTCCAAGCTCCACCTCTGAACCCTTATGCGAGTCTAACACCCTGGAAATCGCAAGCAATTTCTTCACGTCGCTGTCAACTCGCCGAGTTTCGTGCTGCGACCCGAGACATTCTGCACATCCGGCCGTTCTTCTGGAGTCGTGTACTAGTTGCGGAAATGCGGAGCGGAGCGGCTGTGGGGGAACAGAGGCCTAGAGCGGCGGCTGCACAACGACCAGTCGTGCTCCGAGGCACTTCTCGCACGGGGGAGGCAGGTGGCTTGCACCGACGAATCCAGGCTGTCTGAGTTGCACAATTGATGAGTGCACGCGGTCTGCGGGTCAGCTGCCGGGTGATATGGGCGCCTATTTAGACCGTGTCCGCTGCTTCGTTACCCTTCTTACAGTAAGCCAACCGCTCTCTTGCAACGATTGTCTCGCGGCATCTTGAGTCCCCCCGGGTCTTCCGCTTTTCAGACGCCAGGCGCGGGCGATTTTATCACATCGTGACAACCAAATCGACTGTAGTGATATGACATTTAGCTGCGCTACTAGTTGTCTCGAAGCACTGTGTTGACCTTAATCCGGCTCATATGCAATAATTAGCATGAAATACGCTGCGCTTGGACATACAGGCTTTAGTTATGTTATATGTGCGTAGTTGTGGTTCCGCATTCCGCAGCGACCACGCGCCTCGCTGCGCGCACGTCATCCTAGTGTCGCAGCTCAATTGCCGCACGTACACTCCCTAATTCTTCATAGTGCGAGCGGTGTCTTGGCCACGCGTTCTAAAGGCGCGCGCTTGCACCGACATGCCTCGGTCCGCTCACCGAATGTGGAAATAATACGTGAATTCGTTATATCCGTGGTCGATAATCGCTGCATTGGGTGTAGTATCTGTTACCACAGCGGCGCTACGACCGTTTCCCGCTCGCCATATCCTGGCGCCATGCGTCTTGAATGTGCAGGGATGCTCAGCAGAGTAGCGCGGCCATATAATGTGAAGTAAACAGAGCAGTTTTCCGCCGGTGACTCTATACCATGATCAGTATTATCAGTCTCGTCGTTTTCCTTACACTTCTCTCTACGTTACTGGGGCGTCTCCTCCAGCGCAAAAAACGCATTGTATCTTCGAACATATCCGACATCATGGCACTTTTGGACCCGCCTGGATCATCCATCGCTGATCTTTTGCTGGCGCGTGCGCGGCCAAATACGCGTCTCGTCCATTCGTTCGGACTGCAAAACACCTTTGTCAGTGCGGATAGCGCGGTCAGAAAGCGGTTCGTCACTCGCGCAAGGGAGGTACTCCGACAACATACCCGATACTCCGCGGGCTTTCCGGACATCGTACGGGGCGTCGTCGCAGGATCAGCACTTCGTCTTCGGTCACCATCCCGTCAGCCTCGATATCATTTGCGATTTTCATTCAGGTCGTCACCCTGCGGGTCGTCGTGGGTTCGCTGTTAGGAGGTAACATACCTGAAGATAGCGACGACGGGACCGTATTTGTCGTTGAAGCAATTAACGATCTTTGGACACTCTCGAAGAAGCATGGTGCTGCTCCCCCGCCATCCGCCCTTCTCGAGAGCCTCAACACATGTCTGCGCAGGTGGATCCCGGAACGGTACGAGCGGCCTCTCGACTTCGTCATCCCCGCGTATGAGACAATGTGGCGCGTCGTCGCCGTCACAGTCGCGCGGGCCGTCCACGATCGTAGTGCCTGTGCCGCCTTCTCCGCTTACCTCGAGTCGCCGTTGGAGGACCAGTTCGTGCGCTTCGAAGATGCGCGACCGCAGCAGCCTAGCGTAGAGGCATTCATCTGCGAAGTATTACGCCTCCACCCACCGAGCAGATGCCTTGCACGCGCGGCACCATCGCGACTCGGCGTGTTCCAGTTCCCGTCGTGGGCACCTGCTACTACCCACGTCGCCAATATCGAAGTGCTACATCAGGACACGGCAATCTGGGGAAACGATGCACGCGTCTTCGACCCTATGCGCTTTCATGGGTCTAGACTATCGTACGGACAGAAGCACGCCTTCATCCCGTTCAGTTACGGGCCGCTGCGGTGCGTTGCCTTCAAGGAGGCACCGCGCTTTGCGGCAATCGTCGCAGCTGCAGTTTTGGAAATTGTAAGTGCGCCCGACGCAGGATATCGGTTGGTTTGCGGAGAAAGAATCGGCCGGCGAGAAGGCTGGGAAGGATGGACAATAGAGGCACGTGATTGACGATACGCTGAATGTGTGATGTAACTGCAGTAAAAGCGGGGGCTTTGAGGTCATCGCTCGCTCTCTTGTATTTTGTTAGCAGATTCTATTCTGTATTATTGACTCCCAATTATATGGAGCTTGGGTGGAAAATGGCTCGCATACGAAAAGAGTGTCAAGTCACCAGGCAGTGATGATTGGTCGGTCACGACAGGATTACTATAGTGCAAAGTCGAAATGAGAAGGATGTCTGTCCCCAAACTACGAGACCAGAAAAAGAAAGCACAAATGTCGTGCACACTAGCCTCAACTCAGGGAGACGACACAACCAAAGCTCTCTGTAATCCACACACCTTCATAACGAAGGGAAGTGGCAGGGAGTAATAAGGTTGTTCTGATGTTCCACGACCGTAACAGGAATCCAGTGTAAAGCAAGCACAAGAGGCCTTGACATGGTCCGTGGCGTTTTTGGGAAGAGGCAAGAAGCAACTCAGCAAAGAAAAGTAATTGCGATTTCGATCTCCGCTTTATTTATCCAACGGGCCGACCGAGACGGAAAACGAGAAACTGAGCATTCCTCTCTCGTCTCATCTTTAGTCCTTTCTTTCGGGTTATATCTCTCTTTTCTTACTTTTGCTATGTCGCAATGGGGCCAGGGTCAGCCAGGGTATCAATACCCTTTACAGACCGGTTTCCCTGGTCAGAATCAGACTTTCCAACAGCCCGGTTTTCCTCAAGGAGGTCTCGCTCCACAGCCTACCGGCTTTCCTGGCCAACGTCCACCCTTTCAGCAACCGCAACAGACTGGTTTTCCGGGGGTAGGTCCTGGTTTGGTATCACAGCAGACAGGGTTCCCTGGTAGCTTCCAACACCAACAACGACCCCCGATTCCACCTGTACCTCCGTTACCCTCCCAATTCCAGCAACAGCCACCACCACCGCCACCGCTCCCTCCTTCGTCCAATCTACTAGCCGTTGGCCAACAGAACCGTTTTGCCAGTTCGTCTCCTGCCTTTGGCGGCTCTGGCCTTGCCCCCCAACAAATCGGTTTTCCCGGCCAAAGCGGCGGGGGGCTACAGCCCCTCCTTCCCCAGGTCACTGGCTTCATTGACCCCCGTCTTCAGATGATGTCTAGTACCTTCCTTCCGGCCAACCCTGCTGCACCGTACAATCCCGTAGGGGCCCCGCAACTGCTGCAGCCCCAGCAACAACTCGGGGGCTTGTCATTGCAGCAAAGTTTCCAGCAGCATAACCAAGAAGTCAAGGGTACCGTCGCACCTGCCATGCCATGGACTCTTTCAAAGGCAGAGAAGAAGAGCTACGATCAGATTTTCAGGGCTTGGGATACCTCTAACACTGGCTTCATCGATGGAAAGGCGGCAATTGAGGTCTTTGGGCAAAGTGGCTTAGATAAGAATGATCTTGCCAGAATTTGGTGAGTTTAAATTTTTGTCCGTCGTTGACTTGTACTCATCGATGTTTCAAGGACCTTAGCCGACGTGGACAACCGTGGCAAGCTCAATATTGCCGAGTTTCATGTTGCCATGGGTTTAATTTATCGCAGTATGTCGTCGTGATAAGATGGTGATTTTCGTCATAAGTGACACTGTTCTTAGAACTCAATGGAAACGAAATCCCGGACGAACTCCCTGCAGAACTCGTGCCACCCTCTCACCGCGACTTGGACACCTCTGTTAATTTCGTCAAAAATCTCCTCCAGAATGAACCATCACGTGCACGTTCGCCCGCAGGGCATGACGTTCCAGTTTCGCGTCTTCCCAATCGCTCCCTCCACTCTTCCGGCGCCCCTGGTGCAGGAGGCCGTCAAGATGCGACGGTATACAAGCACACCGATGAGGAGCCGGCTGGTGGCTACTATACACCTCGCTCAAGACACGTAGGACCGCAGTGCCGTGCGCGCAACGGCTGAGCGGGATTCGCCTTCAGCTGATCTGGATGATATGAAGCGACGACTTGAGAACACCGCACGTATGCTCGATCGTGCAACAGAGGAGAGTGCATTGCGTACCGCGGAGGATGACGCTCTCGACCGTGAGATGTCGGATCTCAAATGGAAAGTCAAGCGCGTGCAAGAGGACCTCGAGTATGTTTCCCGGGGTCCACGTTCGTACCGTTCCGATGAAGAACGTCGGCGACTAGAGCGCGAACTCCTCGATCTCATGCACGACCGCGTGCCAGCTGTTGAAAAGAAGTTGGCAGAAAGGGAGGAGCGTCGTGAGAGGCAGAAGCGTGAGTGGGATCGCGACCGCGACCGACGGAACGAAACGTTTGGTCGGTTCGACGACCGAGACCGCGACAGAGACCGGTACGGTGGCAGCTACTCGCGCAGCGACGACCGCGACCGTTATGGCAGCAGTTACGACAGGGACCGAGACCGTAATCGAGACTATCGCGACGACCGCTCGCGTGACTTTGACCAGGACCGAGATCGTTCCTACCGCGATCGTTCGCGCTCTCGGGATCGTGACTACGAACGTGAGCGCAAGCGCTCTCCTATCTCAGCACGGTCCCCGCCGCCACCACCGCCTGCTGCGGCTCCGGTCAGCTCCCCTTCCAAGCCCCCTCCGGCTCCCCCAGCCCCAGGCAGGTCTCCCGCGCCGAATACTAAGAACATGACTCCAGAGGAGAGACGCGCTTACATCCAAGCTGAAGCTCAGCGTCGCACTGCCGAGCGCATGGCTGCTATGGGCCTTTCGGCACCCCCTTCTTCGACGACTCCAAAGCCAACACTTGACACCAGTACCGAGGATAGGTTGGCTCGCGAGAAGAAGGAAGCCGAAGAAAAAGCAAAGGCCGCAGAGGAAGCCGCCGCAGAAAGAGCCAGACAACGAGACGAACGCTTGAGAAATGAGCGCGGGGGACCGTCTAACCCCACGAGTCCAGCAGCCGCGACGCCCCCTACCCCTGCTGCCGCCGCACCAAGGGTCCCACCTCCTGTTAAGCCGCGAGCTCCTGCGCCGCCGCCCCCCCGCAAGCCCGGTCAAGGCGTTGCCGTTCGTGCGCCCGCTCCCCCTAAGCCTAGTCCACCAGTTGCTGCTCCAGCTATTCCTAAAGCCGTACCCCCTCCCGCACCGCCTGCCATTGATCGCGAGGAAGAGGAGCTACGCGCCCGTGAGGAGGCTTTGCGGAAGCAGAAGGAGGAGCGGCTCGCTCGCATGCGTCGCCTCGAAGAGGAAGAAAAAGAGGAGGAAGCACAAAAGCAGCGTGAGGAAGCTGCACGTCTGCAAAGGGAGCAAGAGGAAGCCGCACGCAAGGCAAAGGAGGAGCGCTTAGAGCGCCTGAAGCGCTTGGAAGAGGAGGAGGCGGAGGAAATCAAGCGCGAAGAAGCGGCAAGGGAGGCAAGGAGAGCAAGAACTCCCGCACCCGTAGCCCCTCCCGTAGCCCCCCCAGCTCCTCCTGTGCCTCCAGCACCTCCGGCACCAGTACCTCCGGCCGCTGCAGCTAGTTCCGTCTCTCCTGCAGATAGAGGCAAGCACAATCCTTTCAATCGCCTGATAAGCGGTGGTGCTCCTCCAGCTCCCCCCGCGCCTCCCGCGGCGAATGGTGGCAACAATCCGTTCTTCAGGAGCCAGCCCACCGCCCCACCAACTACTGCTCCGACTGCCACTGTTCCTCCGCCGCCGCCTGCTCCGCCTGCGTTTGTCCCACCCCCCACCTCGAAAAGCCCCGCACCACCTGTCGTCAAGACTTCGTACCACACCGCTCCCGGCGATAGCGAGGACGAGTGGGGACAGGAAAAGGATGATGACGATGATAGTTCAGAGGACGAACTCAACTCATCGCGCGACACACGCGACAGACTCGCGCGGCAACTGTTTGGCTCTATCCTCCCCCCAGCAAGTGGTCCGCCGCGCCCTCAATCCGCCGCTGCGGGATCGAGTGCGACACCTCAGGCTTCTACCCCGACGGCCCTTTCTGTGCCCACACCACCGCTTACCACCATCCTCTGCCCCCCCTGGCCCTGCTGCTCCCGTTGCTCCCCCAGCACCCATTCCGCCTCCAGCTCCAATAGCACCCCCGCCACCTGCTGCTGCTGCCCCAGCCCCCGCAGGAGACCGCAGCGCACTGCTCAGTGCTATCCAGGGCGGCGCGCGCCTGCGCAAGGCGGTCACGAACGACCGCAGCGGTTCTGCCGTCTCTGGACGCGTCATTGGAGACGCCGGACCGCCATCGCATGTGAGTATCGCCGCGAGCAATCCGCCTCCCGAGATTTCGCATCCAGACCCTGGCGTCGGTGCCAATCCGAGTCGGCAGTCCGTAGACTGGTACATGGGGCTAGCCGCGGATCAAGGACCTCATGCCAGCCGGGAGCCGAGTTTGCCCTCGATGGGTGAAGAGGAAGAAGAGTTGGCGCGAAAGGAGGCGAATGGTCACGCGGGATCCGTACCTGATATCCAGATTGCGCCTGCGGAAGAGGCTCAGTCGGATCCCCTTGCGGACATAGACCGTGGTACGGGTATGTCGTTTCGCAGAGAGCCGGTCTGTCGCTTGTACTGATTCTGCTGGATATCGCAGAGTATCGTGTCAGATCCCTGTACCCGTATGATGGTCAGCGGGCCGAGGATCTAAGTGGGTTATCTTTACGTTGTCTATTGCCCTTTACTTATTCGGTTGCAGCATTTGGCGAGAATCTCGTCATCATTGCTCATCCGTCGAAGACAGGAGGCGACTGGTGGTACGGCACCGTTGCCAGTAGCGGCAAGGCTGGATTCTTCCCGAAGACCTATGTTCAGGGTTTAGAAGCTGGTAGGAGATTGCACTCGAGCCGTTTTCTTCTCTTCTGAGTGACGTTATTCGCAGTTAAGGCGAAAGGTCTGTACGATTATCCGGGAGGCGGCGCAGACGAGCTGCCGTTTTCCGAGGGGGACGAGATATCTATCGTAGACCGCTCGGACAGCGACTGGTTCAAGGCTGAGAAGGACGGGGTTATCTTCATCGTTCCTGCTGCGTATCTGGAGATTATTGAGGGTTAGTCGAGCTTCCATTTTCCTGAGTCGTCGTTTACATATTCTTTGGCTGGATTCAGGCTAAAATACTTTTTTTTTTATATTTTCTCCTTACATGTACACCCCCGAAATATGAACATTGGTTATTTCCGTCCCCAGATACTCGCTCGTCCTCGTCCAAATCGATGTCGACACCATCGCCCCAATTGTCGTCCTCAAGCGAGGAGGCGATATCAGAACCCTCCGAAGTACCATCTTCGCCCCCTTTACAGAGTGTAAGACTATCACAGGTACCACAAGACAACTTAGACGAAGCCGGGGACGACGAGGCCGTATCGGACGGCCACGTGTCCGAATACCACTCGTTCTCGGACTTGGACTCCGACTCCGACTCGGATGACGACGAGGCGGCAATGACGGAGGAAGAGCGTAAGCTCGAGCGCGAGACGCGCGCCGCAGAGCGTCAGCTTGTCCTCGAGGCCGCGGGGATTGTCGTCGTCGCTGCCAAGCGCGACGAGATGCGCCCTCCGCCACCGCCCCCGCGCATGCAGCAGCCGCGTACGCCCATGGCAGGCGAGCGCCAGAAGCACCGCCCGCCGCCTGCGCCGCCAACTCCGACTCCGATTCTGACCGCCCCAGGCCAGGGACGGCCGGCTGACCTCGACAAGCCACTGCCGCCGACACGGACCCAGGCACACCTCGACGATGCGTATGAGCGCTATGAGGCGTTCAAGAAGCAGGCCTCGCGCGCATCCGTATCATCGTTCGAGCAGCTTCTGGCGCCCACGTCGCCCGTGAGCGTGATCAGCTCCGCTTCGCGTGAGAGCCATCCCGACCGCGAGAGGGACCGGGTGGATAGGATCAGGGAGAGCAGCGGCGTGAGCCCCGGTCCCGGCCCACTCGTCGTCGTCGCCGTCGCTGGCGCCGTCCGCGACGTCGTATGGGAGTCGTATCTCACAGTTGCTCGCGCGGATCACGCACGCCAGAGGCGCGCGTCGTACCGACGATCTCGGCGCCCATCTTGAGCACGAGCTCTTCGGCTACGTCGGGCACGCTTGGAACCCCTGTGCGGGAGGACAGCCCCGCTTTTGGGTCGGTGAGTCGACGTGCGACGCGCCCTAAGAAGGCTATTTTCTGATGGGGGATTGTTGCGCGTGTAGTCGTGGGCGAGCCTTGTGGACAAATCCGCGCTGGAAGGCCTTCCGAATCGTGAGCGGCGCAGGCAAGAGGTGCGTGTGTTCTCTGTCTCTCTTGTTTTGTTTTTTTCCTCCTTCGGACTCCCGCGCTCAACACTGACGCGATTCGTGTTTCGCGCTTCTCGTCCGCGCGCGCGGGGCTAGGCTATCTTCGAGCTCATTGCGACGGAGGGTGCGTATGTGCGGGATCTGCAGCTCATCGTCGAGGTGCGTGCGCTTTTACGTGTATTCCGTCAAATTTAGGGTGCCCCACTGGCACCATGTCGCTTACTATTGTTCTCGTAGATATTCTATTCGAGCATGTTGAGGCTTCTGGAACCCAAAGCGGTCGTGGTGATATTCGCGAACGTCGAGGATATCCTGTTGACAAATACGACGTTCTTGAGCTCGCTGGAGGAACGTCAGCGCAGCTGCCGGCTGTACATCGATAATATTGGGGACATTCCTCGACAAGCACCTGACAAATATGACTTCTTATAGGGCACGTCCTTGCTGCTTCCATTCTTC
This sequence comes from Lactarius psammicola, assembly GCA_025769895.1. NCBI lineage: Eukaryota > Fungi > Basidiomycota > Agaricomycetes > Russulales > Russulaceae > Lactarius > Lactarius psammicola. The sequence continues at coordinate 24,537 of WTXK01000097.1, forward strand.
ATGCATACAGTACTTATTTATGTCACTTGATTACGGGGAAAACCCCATCATAGGCCTATTGTGTCAACCAGGCGAATGCGATCCGAGTATTGCAATCGCTACGAGACAGGAACGCAGATCTCGCTGCCCATTTGCAAGTGCGTGCCACGAATTCGCTCTCGCAGAATACGCACTTTGCGGGGGCTAATGAGATCCGTAGCGATTGCGGGAGGACCCCGCCGTGCGCAATCTAGACCTTTCCAGCTACTTGCTCGTGCCTAGTACGTCTTGACAGACTCGCTCTCATTCACCACCACCACCAACTGCCCTACAGTGCAGCGCATAACGCGGTATCCGTTGCTCATCAAGCAGATCATCCAATATACGGAACCTGACGAAGATCGAACGCTGACGGAGCACGCACTACGCACTGCCGAGCGGATCCTGGGAAATATCAACGAGGCGATCCGGGAGCAGGAGGGTCGTGATCGGCTCAAATTACTCTCGCAGCACCTCTGGCTCGGCCAAGGGTACGTACCACCACGCTCTGAGTTCCTTGAATGCAGTCCTCAACACTCACCAGACGGCTGGACCTGACCGCGCCGACCCGACACTTGGGCGACCGGAAGCTACTGAGGGAGGGCCTCCTGAACAAGGCAAAGAGCGGGCGAAAATTGCGCGTGTTCCTGTGCAACGACATACTGCTTTTGACGGACGAGCCTGGAAAGATATTGTACCGTATGGTGCGTGCAAGACTTTTTGAAGGCGCGTTGACAGTGTTCGATCCTTACATTTAGCCGATACCGCTAACGGAGATTCGCGTGGACGAAGATCCACGGCATCGAGGTGCGCAAACCCATTTTGTGTCTTTCTTTCTCCCGTCGCCTTAAAAATGTTGTGAACTGCAGATGAGGTTTCTTTCCAACTGTCGATCGCGTACCCGCGCGGCGGGGACAAAATCACCCTGCGGGCAAGTTCGCCACGCGAGCGCCACCACTGGATGACGGACATAGAGATGACAAGTTGGAAGTGCAGGGAAGCGGAAAAAGCGGCAGCCTTGAAAGCACGCGCATAATTTAAATTCAAACCACATATCTGGAACCTACAGGTTGGGTTATTGTACTGTACTGTATACAATCACTGGTATGATGGGCTGGACTCAAGGTTGGAATTACTAAGTTACTAGAGGCGGCCGTCAAAGCATCTGTGCTTACGTAATATGTTCCCTGTGGATTCCCACTAGACGCATCCGAGTACAGTGCTTCCTCATCTTTTGACGATGAGTACGACGGACCCACTCGACGCCCTTCGCGCGGCCATCAGTGCAAAATACGACATCACGCCAGTGACGGCTTCGGGCGCTTCCGCAGGCACTCTCCGCGCCGCCACTCACCTGCGTCTCTCAGCAGCGACGACGCTACCGAAAAGCGCGCCGACCCGTCTGCGCAAGGCAGGGGGAAGCGCGACGGACCCCAGCGCGCAGCCAGACGGTTTCTTCATGCTCGAGGCGGTCTACCTCGCCTGGTCGCTGCGCGACACGCCCGGTGGGGAGTACATGCGGCAGGCGCGCGAGCATGGCCTGCCTGCGGGCGGGTTCGTCAGCCTCACGGAGCGGAAGAGCATCGTAGACTGGCTACGCCGCGCCATTTCTGCGCTTGACAGCATCGTTCCGCTATCAGGTGCGTATATTATACTACTGTCGTCCCGTCTTACACTCACTACGCGTGCAAAAAAACAAAACAAAAAAAAGAGTCGACCACGCCCCCCTGGCTCGCCGCCTCCCTCCGCCCACCGCCGGCTGCCCGCCCCGTCTGCTTCTAATGCACATGCGCAGACGTCTACCCCCACGTCAGGTCGCTCCCGTGGAGATGCCGCAACGGCGTCGTCGCCTACTAAGCGGCGCTACGTGCCCGATTCCGCGGATGTAGAGGTCGTGAAAAAGATCCGCCAAGGCGAGGTTGAACTCCGCGACCACAACACCGTGCTACGCGGTATCAAGAATAATGTACGCGTTTCCCCCCCCCCTCCTTCTAGAGTGTCCCTCATGCGGGTGTTCTGGTAGAACTTCTCCTCTGTTCGCAATGTGTTTGTTGCCAAGCTCAAGACATTGAAGGAGGCCAAAAAGCCCGGAACGGTCGCACCTGCCGCGGTGCCACTATCTGGTGCGCCAATTGCACCCACCGTCTAACCCTAGCTCATCTCTTGCTCGCAGACCCGAAGGCTCAGGCACGTAAACAAAGTGCGTCAGAGTTCTTCCCTCTTTTCCTCCCCTGAGACGCCCCACGCAGAAAATATGTACCCAATTATCATGATATCCTCATCTCCCACGTCCCTTATCACAATGTACAACGTTCGTCGGTTTCTTCAAGAGTCCATGTACGTCCCTTACCATGATATCACCCGCCACCCACTGACACGATAGTAGTTTCGAGCCATCCGCAGAAGCGCGCTCGCGTCTAGCCGCCGAGGGTACCACCAAAGCAGAAGACCTGATACCTATCTATCGCGAACGCACCACGATCGAGCCAGGCGGCCAGGCACGCGCAAGTTCCCAACGGTATTACGTTGTCGATTCTGTCGAAGCCCTGAACAAGTTTGGCGCGGATGCGTGGGACCGGGTCGTGTGCGTTCTCACGACGGGCCAGGTATGGCAATTCCGACCGTACAAATGGAGCGAGCCGCGCGTTTTATTCCATCACGGTGAGTGTTTGGCTGTGTGCAGGTTACCCTGATCGCGTCAGTTTTTGATTTATTCTGTCGGGTGATGCGGCGATGGGGGCTGTGGGAAAAAAAAAAAAAAGTTAAGGGGATGTATGTCTCGTGGGCGAACGACCCGCCAAACCCAAAAATCAAAGATTGGAACGTTACCGAACTCAAGGTGAGTGACGGTGTCCTGGTGTCCGTAAGCTTTGTTGGTCTGATGAGCGCTTACAACAGATCGACTCTCACCGGAGACACGTGGACAAGTCCACCGTTGCCTACTTTTGGAAGACGCTTGACAGTTGGACTGCCCAACACAAGCCATCACTTGTGAATACGTGACCCGATGTTATCACAATGTTTTGTGGGAGAGATCCTGGGCCTCGAATACTCTTTGGTAGATGGGGACTAGTGGCGATTTTGTTGTTTCGGCGATGCGGCACGTTTGGGAAAGGGGTTTATATTTTGTACGGATCGGCCCATAGACATTGGCTCAGTCCCGCAGATAACGCAGTGGGACGTTGGCATCAGAATACAGTATTCTGATCCTCTCGTAAGTTGGGCGGTGGCACCTGGTCGTCTGGGCATCAGCTCGGGTACACAGCCATCTCCACCTGGTGAAGATAAAGCGACCAAATCCGAGTCGGTACCAGATGTGGAATTAGGTGGCGTCGAGCCCTTGTGTCCTTGATCGGGTTTCAAGCTCACGGTTGGTCTTATCACGAGGTTAATTGTTCCTTACCAAGATTGTTACCCGGAGAGACACGGCCCGGGCGAGAAAAGGGAACCCTAACCCGGAATAAAACCGCAGGTGGTACGACTTATTGTGACCCGCTCGGGAGCTCGCCTTTCTCTCTTTGTTCCCCCTTCCTCCCCTTCCCCTGACAGCGCAGTAACATGCCCAAAATACCCGCTGTCTCCCCTGCCACTGGAAGCCGTACATCCCCAGGCTTCGTACACACCGTCGATGGCAATTTCGTCGATTCCCACGGACGCACGCTTTTGATGCGTGGTATAAATCTCTCTGGTTCGTCAAAAGCTCCCATCGGCGAACCTTCCTACCTCCTGGACGGTTTTTGGGAAAACGCCGAAGCTGGCGGGAACAGCTTCGACTGTCGCCCGTTGAACCTCGACGACGGCTCGGCCGACGTTCACCTCGCACGCTTACGCGGCTGGGGCTTCAACTCAATACGCTACCCGGTTACTTGGGAAGCTTTAGAGCATGAAGGACCGTAAGTCCCAAAATGGTTGCCTATTTCATATCCCTGACACCTTGTCTCTGACTGTGTACCCCCTCGGACTAGTGGGATCTATGACTATGACTTCATGGACTACACTATCCGCGTCCTGCGGAAATGCAAAGAGTATGGCTTTAAGGTGTACATGGACCCCCACCAAGACGTCGTAAGTGTCTGCGGCTCATACTCTCTTCTCATGCTCACGGCAAAAAAATTGCTATCCGCCCCTCTCCACTCGGCTTCCTTCCCTCCGTGGTTCAACCCTTTTTCTCCGCGTGTGCCGCATTTTCCCGATCATCCGCGTTCTCCCTTTTCACTTGCGCAACATCATCGGCGAACACCACCCTCTATATTTGGCGACCTTTCCCCGTTGACGCTCTCCGCTCTGGTTGCCTCCCGTTCCCAATATCGGACTTACGTTATTCCTGTCACTTCCTTTATTGGAAATGCACCGCTTTTCTTAAACTCTATTCCATTCCGCAGTGGTCCCGATATTGCGGCGGCTCTGGCGCACCATACTGGACACTTGCAGCTTGTGGTATGAACCCTCGTAATTTTACGGCCACTCAGTCAACCATCCTCCACAATGAGTATCCCCTTGCACACGACCCAGACCCTGCCTCTGTCCCTGCCATGACGTGGTCCACCAATTATGGACGCCTTGCCCCACAAACCCTCTTCACCTTGTTCTTCGCCGGCCGTGATTTCGCCCCTAACTGTATCATCGATGGTTCCAATATCCAGGACTATCTCCAATCACACTACATCGAGGCCTTTGGACAATTGGCAGATAGGATCCGGGAAGCTGGTGACCTGCTGGACGATTGCGTCATCGGTTGGGATAGTTTGAACGAGCCATCCGAGGGCTTGGTGGGGTATCCGGACTTACTCTCATTGCCGACGCGTCAAGGTTCGACGCTCAAAAAAGGCCCCGCCCCAACGCCGGCACAGTCTTTACGCCTCGGAATGGGACAAGCTCAGACGGTCGAGAACTGGTCGTTCGGCGCATTTGGACCGCAGCGTCTGGGTTCGGTAACGATCGATCCCAAAGGCCTCACTATTTGGGCGGACCCCTCGACGGAACCAAATGGCGTGCACCCACGATACGGTTGGAAGCGTGGTCCCGACTGGCAGCTTGGCGTCGATATCTGGGCGCAGCATGGCGTGTGGGACATTGAAACGGGTTATGTAATGCGACCAGACTATTTCCGTTACTTCCCTGCAGCCGAATTTGCTCAGCCACAAGACCTGGACGAGATGGCCGAGGTCGAATTTGTTTCCGACTATTGGGCACCACACTGGCAGGCATGGGGACGACGCATCCGCCAGGCACACCCGGAGGCGATTCATTTCGTCGCGCCTCCCGTGTTCGCCGAGCCTCCTCCACTGCCTTATGAAGACCTAGCAGGACGGTGCGCGTACTCGGCACATTATTACGATGGGCTCACGCTTGTTTCACGGCATTGGAACTGGTTCAACGCGGACGCGCTTGGTTTGCTACGTGGGAAGTACAAGAGCAAATTCCAGGCGCTTAAAATTGGCGAAGGCCCCATTCGGCGCTCACTCCAGGCTCAGTTGGGAATGCTTAAGGAAGACGCACCTATTCTTGGACCCTTCCCGACGATGATCGGAGAAATCGGCATCCCTTACGACATGGATGGCCGCAAAGCATATGGTTGGACGGACGGAGGTCGCCACAAAGGGGATTACTCCAGCCAGCAACGGGCTCTCGATGCTAGTCTCAACGCCGCGGACGGGCCAAACGCGCTCAGCTACACAATATGGACGTATTGCCCAGATAACGTGCACCCGTGGGGTGACCTGTGGAACATGGAAGATCTTAGTTTGTGGAGCGTCGACGACCTGCGTCCTCGAGGTGAAGGCAGCGGCGTATATCAAGGTAGCGGTGACAAGTCATCCGCATTGCTACTGGCAGCACACCGCACATCGCGCAGCACAACGCGGCTTGGTGGTATGGGCAGCTTCACCCCAGGCTATCAGTCGCAGCTATCATTAGCAACCATACCACCCGCGGCCGATGACGAAGGGCGTAACGAGGATATCACCTCTTTCAGCCGCTGGGACAGCACGTTCGACTTCTTGACTGATGGAGCTCGGGCGGTGAAAGCGTTTAGCCGGCCGTATCCTATAGCTACCGTCGGTATCCCCGTCGACATTCAGTTCAACATCGCCAAAGCTGAGTTCCGCCTGGTCGTCCGCGTGCGCGCACAAGATGCACCCGTCGCTCTCCCGTCTGCACCGACAACACGTCCTGGCACACCTTCCTCATCGTCTTACTCTGCCTACGATGATCCGAAAGCGGAGCCCCCACCAACTGAGATCTTTTTACCTATTGTGCACTTCGCCACGGATCGCACGGTGGGCCCGCTTATGTACAAGTCGAGGCAGAAGGAAGACCTGTCTTCGGCTGATGCTGACGTCGACGAGGAGCCGGCGCGCTCACGCTCCAGTGAGACGCTGCGAGGGTTCCCATCTGCTCCTTACCCTCCCCGTTCCCTGCGGAATGGCCTCGCCGCCGCTGTGTTTGTGTCGGCTGGCCGGTGGGAGCTGGACGGGACGACATTGCGGTGGTGGTACCCGGTGCCGCGGCCAGGCGAGCCAGATCGTGAGTACACGATCGTCGTGGCACGGCGTGGTGGCCGTATTGTGACGAAGGAGGAGCGGACGCACCAGGGCCTGTGGGAGCGGCTATGTCGGTGGGCGGGCGAGTGTTGTGTCATGTGAGTGTGCAGGAGAGCGACGACTGATTACGCGATGCTATACGATCCGCAGTACTTAGGAGTTTATCTTATGACTTTTTTTTTGCTCGATATATCCCCGCCTACACTACTAGACGTACGGTCCCTATTTTGACCACGGAGTTTTTCTAATAGCAGGTTGGGATCACGCTTTGTGTATTCACTAGTCATGCCCTTTGTATAGTACAGTTTGTATCGGAGTGGGGAGAGGGGATTTGGACTTTTCTTAGCACCGTCTCTATTGGTTTTCGAAGCATACGTTATTGGGAATCTAGTTTAGTACTGTCATTCGGGGAAGGTTGTAACGGTTCGCTTTCGGTCCTCGCAAGGGCGTGGTATGTTCAACTGAATGCGAGGTATCTGGAGCGGGGTATCCTGCAGTTCTGCCCAGCCTCCCCGCGGTCCAATGTCAACGACGCGGTCCAAGATGCGCGCGACCTCTCGCGACCTAAGAAAAAATGCTATTTAACGGAGGGGAAACGCACGACGACCAGCGATGATGGAATTACCGCTCGCGCTCCTCTGCCGACGAGTCCTCCCAGCGCTCGAGACGCGCGGCAAGCTCGCCCACGCGCACCTGGAGCGCGTCGAGCGCGTCGCCAACGTCCGCGCGGCGGCGTGTCTCGCTACGGGACGAGCGCCAGCTCTCGCCGACGACGAGGGCTGCAGCGACGGCGAATAGGAAACCCTCCGCGAGGAAATTGGCGCCGTTCTCGATTGCGCGGGTCTCGGAGAGCGGACGCAAGTGTCGTGCGGTGGGGGGCTCACCGAGAAGCCCCGTGCGTAAACGCACTTCGTATCGGTATAGCGTCTGCGCGAGAGAGACGCATAGGTTGCGGAAGCGCTCGTGTCTGTTGTTTGTTGGTTTGTCAATTTGTTGTCGTCAGTAAAGAGGAGGAAGGCTTATACTCTCTCGCTTGGGTCTTGATGCGTGTGCTGATGGGCTTGGCGAGTGTCTAATGTGGGTGGGTGTTAGATGGATGGCACCTTGGGACTAGTGCAGTGTTCCTTAACTCGAATCAGGAGCGTGCCAATCTTCACGGTCGCCATGGTTGGGGGGGTACGTAGTTTGGTTGGTGGGTTTCAGTTGAGAGTCAACCACGCGCGCTAGAATTACCAGTGAGATCCGCTTCCGGCCGCGGGATACAGCGAGGCCATCCATCCATCCCACCACCATCATCATCTGATCCTCCGAGTCCGGCCACTCCGCATGTCTTCAACGTAGGAAGCACACTCTGGCAGGGATATACTTTTTTAAGAACAGCTTAGTACCAAGGTGAAGTTAGCTGGATTTTTTTTTTCTTAAAAAAAACGAATTATTTACAGCATCTCTCTCTCTCTGCTCTAAAAATGCCGCGACGGTTCTTCTCCACGGCGTGTGCGACTCGGCGCAGCTCACTAGCGCTCACTTGTGAGTATAAATGAGTAGGCGTGGGTGCTACTGCCCAGGTCTGTACCCAACTTGAAACTTGACATGTCTGGCGCATTGAGCCCCTTATCACTCCCTGCCTACAAAGGATCTACCGTCGGCGTTTCCGCCTTGTACGTTGGAAATGTGTCTATGCCGACGTCCCTGCTCGTCCAAACGCAAATACCCGGGCACGATACCTTGGATTGGCCCCTCTATAGCTTCCTCATCGAGAACGAAAAAGCGGACAAGAAAGTGCTATTCGATCTTGGCTTGATGAAAGCGTGGAAGGAAAAGCGACCAGACCGTGAGTCTCTCCCTCCTTCCCCCTGTCGACCTGACCTGACCTGACCTTGTGATTCAGTCTTGGCCAGGGCGCAGAGAGTCAACGCCACATTCGAAGTTCTTGCGGACGTGCCCGAGATCCTGACTTCCGCCTCGGTCTCGCTTGCGTCTATCGATTCTATCTTCTGGTCCCATCACCACTCCGAACACACGGGCGACCCCTCCCTCTTCCCACCGACTACCTCGCTCGTCGTCGGCCCCGGCTTCAAGTCCAACCCATCCACCTACCCGGGCTTCCCCACCAATCCAGATGCCCACGTGTCCCAATCCGCCTACCAGGGCCGCGACCTCGTTGAGCTCGACTTCAGCAGCAACACCGCCGACGTGCTCAAAGTCGGCGGCCTGCGCGCGATCGACTGGTTCAAAGACGGTTCGTTTTACCTCCTCGAGGCGCCCGGCCACGCCCCGGAGCACATCATGGCGCTCGCGCGCACTTCCGAGGACAAGTTTGTGCTTCTCGCAGGCGACGCCGCGGACCACCCAGGCATCTTCCGCCCAAGCCCGCTATGCCCGCTCCCGGACGCCATATCGCCGTCCCCATTCGAGATCCCGACGTCCCTCCTCGAGCACGTCCACCCATCCGCCGGGGGGTCTTCCTTCCGCACGACGCCATTCTACGAACCAACGCCGTTCAGGATGCCAGACCCCGTCGCGGGCCGCGCGACGCTCGCTGCGCTGCAGGCATTCGACGCAAGCCCGCACGTATTCGTCGTCCTCGCTCACGACCCCGCCCTCCGTGAGTCCCGCGCCCACTTTTCTGCTGCTAACCTTGCGCGATGGGAGGAGGCGCGCGGCGAGGACCCCAGCGCGGGGCACTATAGCCGCAAGGATGCCGCACACTGGCGCTTCTTGGCTGATTTCCAGAAGGGGGTGGAGGAGCGGCGGGCGGGCGCGGCGGTGTAGTGTACGGGTGAGCATGTGAGATGTGTTTTTGATGGCGGGGACAATTTCTTGGTGATGTCCGATTGAGCGAGGGGTTTTCCCACTTCGTCGTCCTAAGGCGTAGCTTGCCTTCCATGCGTGGAATCTCAGCTGATTGGGTTCTCGGTGGAGAGATGGGAGCGACATGTGTGCGATTTTTTCCCCTGATCCTAACCGTTGGCCTGCCAGTGCCTAGTTGCAGGAACGTCATGGTGTAGCAGCCCGTAAGGGTCTGACACTCTTGATAATCACTGTGGGACCGACCCTGAGGCCTCAAGGTGGGGTCTGATTAATTTAATAAGTAGGGGTTTAGAGCCAAGAGGGGACTACAGAAGGCAAATTCTGTGGCGGTGGCGTTTTTTCTATCCTATCGACTGGTTAGATTGTTGAAACACTAATCTCTCACACGGACAAACGGGGATCGACTCGGGGGTTAAGTTACGGCGGTCTGGGTCGACGACCCCCACACGCCACTCCACTCGCTTTCGTTTTGAGTTGAGCGCCCGCGGATCACGAAGCAGCGATAAACCAAACGAACAAATGACGCGGCAAAGGCTTCGACGTTCCGTAACTGCCTTGTGGGGATTATATATCGTTTGCGTACTGCAATCGGCGGAACGTGACCGCGGCCAGGTCCGCCGGGGCGAGTGCGAGTGCTCGCCCGCCGCCGCTTGGGTAAGGTAGTCGCTGGCTCAGAGAAACGCGAGATCCCCACCCACCCACATCGTGAACCCCATGCGTGACGAAGGCGGGGGGGGGAGGTAACAGGCCCGTGTATTCCCACAAAAACAGGTACAGCGCAGAAACATAGCTCTGTAGTGCAGTGTTAAAAAAATAAAATCAAAAACCAGAAATCAAAAATCGTGTCAATGCCAATCGGCAACGATCCATGCGCGCTCCTTTTCTTTTTTCATAACCAGAACTGTCCAAACACTGAGCGTGCCTTGTACGGCTCCTCTAAATACTGAATTTCTGCTTGTGTTAAATGTGATCTCAGTACCACCATAGGATCTATTCTGCAAGATGCCCGACGCTGCTCTCATCAAAAAACCTGAGCAGCCAGTATTTGCAGACACTATCGAAGCTGAGGGGGTAGGGATGGCTGCCCAGGTGCGTGCAGAGGCATCCGCGTCACTGGCAGGTACGCATAACGCTCGTCAGCCCACAGTGGGTCAAGGGGGGCGTTGAGAACCCTCACTCACGTTTCCCCACTCTATCCGAGTCTACACATATTGCGCCCCAGCATTTGTACTGTGTAATAGGACGGTATATACACAAGATGAGAAACAGCACTGAATTAGTACGGCATGGTATTATTGAGAACCTAACAGGTATATATACCCTATCGTACTCGCACATATATGAGATTGGGGGGACGCTTTAAACGATATCGTACCTGACGATGCGAACGACGCGAGTGAACGACCGATGATCTCCTGTGCGCCCAGCATTGGGTCCCCGTAGTGAATGGCCCGCGATAGTTATGTCCAAGTCAGTGACTGATGGCAATGACTGGGATTGTGTGGAAGATCTAGGGTGGCCATAGTATTTGCGTGGATTGCGCAATTCACCAAGGGGAGATCAAGAGCGTCCTCTTCCTCACTCCGGGCTACCATGGTCCTCGGCGCCAGTACCCAGATCAGGTGCAGAGGTTGGCCCTTGGAGAAGCGATGGGTGTAGTAAGAGCTATTGTCGAGTGACGAGATTCTGGGTAAGACGGTGAGAGGTCGGATCGAGTCGATGGGAGTGTGAAGACGGCAGTGGACCTGTAGGAAGCATATTGTCGAGAGCTGGATTAGAATAATCTGAAGATGGGAGGTTTGGTGCGGCGCCAGGAGGTCTGCGTTGTGCTGGAGGGAAACGGAGTGGGTGGGGAGGCGAAGAAAGAGAGGCAGATGTCGAAGTTTCGGGAGTGGGATGGGGCATTGTTACACCCGAGGTGACGGCGTCTCGTATTGCGCCGGGAGTTGCTGGATCTGGTGAGATAACAGGAAGGCGGAGGCTCTTGGTGGTTGTATGATGAGCGGGGTGGAAATCATGAAGTGGGGGAACATCCGTGAGGCTTTTGAAGACACGAAGCGGGACAGGTGCGGACGAGGAAGGCGTATCAGGACTGGCAAGGGAAGCACGGAGCGCAGCGTCATCGTCGTGAATATGGCCAGCGACGTTGCACATTGGGTACGAGGACGAGGCCATGAGAATGTTATCCCCATTGACTGTGGAGGCGGGGAATCGTGTTGTGGTAGAATCTATACCTTGATGTAGGGTGAAGTAAAGGTTGCGAATCGGTTCCAAGGTAAGGAGTGCCATCCGCTGGTCGTTGTCATTGCGCACTTTGAGAACGATTTGATTCCAGAGCATACAGAACTCGTGCTGCAATTCAGGTAGCGTATCTTGTACATTAAATTTGGAAGCTGCTTCGAGAATGAACGAGAACTCGGTCGACGGCCAGGATCGCTTCCAGAAATGGCTGAATTGCCGGCGAGTGACGTTAATCAAGACGGCAAGTGACAAGCTGTTGCCATGCGCGGCGTAGTATCGGAGGACAGTTTCCGGGGCACCTAGTTCGCCGGAGGCAAGAATAAACCAAGAGCCATTGCGCCTTTGGGCCTTTGCCACAATACCGGTAAGTATGGCTTGGACAACCAACGCAATGTCTCGGTCTTCACTATCGCCCCAACCTCTCATGACACGGCCAAATTCGACGGCCTGCAGTCCCCTATATTGATCTTGTAATACGATTCTAAAGAGGATATGATCATATGCATTAGGAAATTCAGCTGGATCAAGGGCCTTCGCGCAGATGACGGCTCTCTGGATTTTGACAGGCTCAGGAAGCAAATCGGATGAGAATGTGCGGTCAAGGAACCCAATCAATACTTCAGAAAGTTTCTTTTTCCCCTCTTCGGTGAGACTGGGCAGAGGATCATCGACGACTTTCGAGCTGCGGAAGCCAGGTAAGCCGGAAAAAAAGCGCTCCAGTTCGTGGTCTTCGTCCAACCGGTCAAACGTCCACATGAAGGCGCGAGTATCAATCTCCGATGGTGAATTCAGGGCAGTTTCCTCCGCTGTCTTCTGCATGCCCTGCACAAGCAACTTGCGACAACTTTGCTCCAAGCCTTTAAAGCGATCTAAAGCAGTACCACGAAAGGAAATCGACCAGGTAAACCACCAAAGGACCCTATAGATGGCATATGATATTCCAGTAAGAATGTGCCACGCCGGTAATGTGAATGGGGTGTAGTAAGGGCTGTCATGACGAAAGATCGGCATCAACGTGAGGCATCCATACAGACCCATGCCAACGCTGATAGATGACACTTGCAACTTGAAGCTGATGAGACTGATGTGGTATTGGAACACAACTAGGCCGGCAACAAACAGGAAGAGGGAAACATGGAGCAGTATGGACAATCCTTCGACCAGCCATGGAAGGAATAACTTCTCGGTCCCTTCAAAAAAAAAAGTACGGATCCGAGCTCGCTTGTGTGGACTGTAACGTGTCTGAGCGACCCTGAGGTATCTTCGTGCCCACTGCTGTATCAACGTCGCTAGTGAAGCACAGGCAATAGCGATCCCAAAGCTCAAGAACCAAAGTCCGTTTACCCAGACTGCATAGTTTGGTGGAGAAAATGGGGGTGGGGAAGCAGGGAGGGAATTCGAAATATTGGATCGATTTGGGTCGGCAATAGTCTGATAGATATTTGCCAGGTAGAAGTTGGAAGTGTCCTGTGGGTTCGGTCGCATGTCCTGAATCGACACTGAGATCAACGATGCGACAGCAGCAGAGAATAAACCACTCTATGACTGATGAGTCAGTGTGAAGCAGGCAATTAAAATATATAGATGCACCCAGATGAGGGCCCCGTCAGCGTGCGCTTTCCAGCCTTCGGCCATCTTCTTGTCTTCTTCCTCTGCCCTTTCTAAATACATTGAGAAAATAGGTCCGGAGCCATCGACAAAGTTAGACATTTTGTGTGATGCCTGGTTCTGTGCCGACTGGAGCGGGTATTGGTCGTCGCCTATGCACGCGGTACGGTGGGTGAGGACGACCAAAATAGAGCAAGTGGAGGTCAGGTAGTTGTACCTATTCCTGCGTCGCGTACGTTGATAGCCTCGTGAGGAGCCCCGGACATTGAAGACTAGGTAGTGGAGAGTATGGTGTGCTGTGCTGGAGGGCGTTGAGCCTGAGAGTGACTGCACCATATTGCGGGCGGCCGGTTATAAAGCGCCATGACCAGCCATGACAGGTTAGCAACCAGGACAGGTTTATGACATGACCGCGCAACCCTGCATAACCATTTACGTCGGCGCTTTCTCGCCGAGGACCCATGGTCACCAACTAGGATCGCCGTAGGACATTATGCCAAGAATGATCCTGGACATTTTCAGTCCCGACTTTCCTAGACGAATTGTCATCACTTGTGTCAGCGAACACCATTCAAAAATATTCAAGGTGCGATACCATTCTGGATGGACAAGCGAGGATGACCAGTATAACCTAATGCATGTCAGATCAGCCGCAAACCACCGAAATCTGGCCTTATCCGGACCGGAGCAGAAGACATGATTAGTCATCGTCGTGTCGATTTCTTTGGTGCAGACTTATGCCGCCGTGACGAGCGGTGTGTGTCCTCAGGCTCTCAGGCTGGTTGCACTTCTGAGTCCTAATCGCGAGAAGATATCTCCCCCCCAGGCCCCCTCAGTTGTTCCAGGAATCTGCTCGTATCTTCCTGCTTCTTATCTCACCATGACTCTCCCCCATAACAAGGAACAAAACTTTTTCGTGCATGGTCTATATAGCTTCTAGTCTGCGCTTCCTCTAAGCTTCCATATATGTCTGGAAATTCTCTCCTTCAGCGTCGCCGCGGAATTAACTTACACGGCGATCATGATCGGGGAGCCTGCGACCTCAAAATCGGGTGCAAGTCGGAATTTGGGCTAGCTACTCGTCTCTACGTGGTGACCTCCGTCGTTTCTCGTTCCAGTCTTTGTCCCAGCACACAGACGGGGAACAAACGAAGCGATTTTGGGATCTATCCCGAACCTCTATGGTGAGTTACTGTATGGTGACTAACTGGGACCTACGACCGGGCCAGCTGCCTCAAAGCCAACTGTCCCAAGAAGCCGCTATCGGCATTAAGATTGCGCCAGCAACTACTATGTCCGAGCCGGAAACAAGGACTGGGCGCTCGACGCATGCCTGTCTTGATACCTGTGGGCCGTCTTAGTATATACAGTATAGGGTTTAGATCGGCCCAGTCCCTCTTCTACTCGGCCACATTACGCCTCCGCGGCTCGGATAATGATGCGCATAAGTTGCGAGGGCTGTAGGACAGGTTGGGACTCAAATGGCTGGGGTTGTGCCAACGAAGACCTCCGCTCGCTGCCTGTTCCACAACCCACTGCCTTCGATATGACCGATATTTCCCTCCCTGCGTTCAAAGGATCTACTGTCCGCGTTTCTATCCTGAATGTTGGTGTGATAGCGGCGCCAACTCCCATGCTCGTACAGCCACAAATACCCGGACACGATATAATCGAGACACCTATCTATAGCTTCTTAATAGAGAACGAAAGGCTGGGGAAGAAAATGCTGTTTGACCTTGGTATAATGAAAAATTGGGAGGAAAAGCTGCCACAATGTACGTAGCTCTGTCATTGCCCGAGCTTTACATCACATCTTTCCGACCTGTTCGTTTTTTTTGTTTATCGGGGCTACGGGTCATTTCAGCGGATCCAAAAACCGGCGACGCTGACTTGAACCCTCCGCAGTATTGAGCCAGATTCAGAGCATCGGCGCTATCATCAAGGTTCCTGCGGACGTTCCCGACATGCTGAATGCCGCCTCCGTCCCACTTTCATCCATCGACTTCGCCATCTGGTCTCACCATCACCCGGATCACACGGGAGATCTCACCCTATTCCCGACGAGCACCTCCCTCGTCGTCGGTCCTGGCTTCAAGTCCCGTCCCTTGACCTATCCCGGCTATCCCGTAGGGCCGAAAGCACAAACGCTCCATGAGGCATTCAAAGGGCGCGAGATCATCGAATTGGACTTCAGCAGTGGTGCGTCGCCACTGAAAGTTGGTGGGCTGCGGGCCATCGACTGGTTCGACGACGGCTCGTTCTACCTCCTCGAAACGCCCGGACATACGGCGGACCACATTATGGCGCTCGCGCGCACGTCCGCGGACAAGTTCGTGCTCCTCGCTGGGGACGGCGCACACCACTGCGGTGAGTTCCGCCCGACGCCACTCACGCCGCTCCCGGACACTATCTCGCCGTCCCCGTTCGAGCACCTGACGTCGGCGTCGGTCTGCCCCTGCTCGCTCTTCGAGCGGGTTCACCCGAACCCGGGGTCCTTCCGCACCACGCCGTTCTACGAGGCCAGCGCGCCAATGGTCGAGGACCCCGCCGCGCACCGCACCACGCTCGACGCGCTCAAAGCGTTCGACGCGAGCCCAGACGTGTTCATCATCCTCGCGCACGACGCGTCCCTGCTCGACATACTCGGGTTCTTCCCTACGGAGGACCTGACAGGCTGGGAGAAGCGACCCTCAAAGAAGGACATCAGCCGATGGAGATTCTTGAATGATTTTCGCAAGGGCGCGCTAGGGGAGCAAGAATCGAAAGAAGCTGTGAGGTTGTGATGCTGGTAAGTTAGTGTTGGCAGCGTGTCTTGACAGCTATGTATGTAACCTACTCTTATATCGCGAACCTTAGAGTGTTTGCAAACGTGTGTCGTCGTGACAAAGTACAATCATGCGGCCTCAATACCTACACGAAACGATTGTCGTCCTGGAATCCTGGGAAATTCTAAGGGAAGTTGGATACGCGTCTACTACAAACCTTCCCAGCCGTTTTTGGGTGTAACTCGGAACTTTGATATCAGTTTGGCCTTGACACCCCTCCCCCCTTTCTTCCTCTCGGTCTCAGTTTCCAATTTCCACTGATCACTGGTGTATTCCTATCCACTTTTCCAGTCATGTGCCTAATGAAGACATGGCCCTTGGTGACTGTCCTCATCCCACCTTCATCACCACGTCAGTACTAATTTGTGAGTGCTTAGGTGCTCCGACTAACTTGCAAGATCAGATCCCACCCACGGCCCGAAGAGAGGGAGGAGGGCACTGATTGAGTCTGATTCATACAGCACATGAATTACAGCTGGGACGCCTCCGACATTCAACCCTATCATTATTCCCAGGGCGCCAGTGCCAGCCACCATGATAGACACGCACGTCCCACAACGTCCCACTGTATCGTGGACATAAGCCCGCAGCCGGGCTGTGTGTTCGCTTCATTTCGCCTCTCTTTGCTTGCTCCAGTGTTCCCTCTCGCCTACTCTCTCTTCCTACTCGTCAGCTCAACTTTGGTGGCTACTCTCAATATTATCCTCCGCAGCCACAGGCACAGGAACGGCAACAACAGCAGTAGCATGGATCGACAAATAAGCTCGCTCTTCCCTCCACGTCGAACCCATACTACGGATCATCTGGTCTCGTACTTGCTGGCCCAGGGCCGGTGACGGCAGCACCTACATCACAGCCATCTTTTTATAATGACCGGTCCACTGCCGCAAAGGCTGGTCCGTCCTCCCAGACATCGTCGTCTATCCCCCAGGCACACCACAACTGCACACAGAGCTGGAGCTGGCTAGCTATGCCAGGCGCCTTCTTTTGGCGCCGTTGTTTTCACCATCTTCTCCCTGTCGTGGGGTGTGCGATGATGGCGGTCAATGCCACCACTTCAATGGCGACGGCGACGACATAGCTGCATGAGACACAGATGACATCAGCTGCAAGCGGTGTGGGCCACTAACACATGACGATGACTTGGTCGCGTGCAGCATTGACGACCCCGACCCTGACCCCGACCGCCACGGTACAGTGTGATCCCATCCACGACAAGGGGGACACGAGCGACGACGATGGGGGTTGTCGTAATCACAATGCAACGATGAGGCGACAACGACGACCGCGACGACCGCGAGGCAACAACGGCAATGATAACAAGACGATCATCGTGACCACGACTGCAACCATGACAGCGGTGACCACAATCATGATGATGGCGACGGTGAGTCACGGAGGACGACAACAGTGACGATGACTGCAAGATGACAATGGCGACGGCGACAATGACAACGAGGCGACAACGACACAAGGCGAAAATGATGACTACGATGACCTCGACGGTGGCGAGGTGATCCACCTCAGCACAGTCCTCCTTGGCAATTTAATTGGCATTTCTACACATCTTCCGTACGGCACCGATTTCGTGTTCAACAAATCTTTTCCTTCGATTCCTAGTGTCAATCAATCATTTGTTTTGGTCATGCACATGAAATCGTGTTCCAAGTACGACGGAGTTTCTATTAAGGTCACCTGGAAAGTGTCCATCTTCAAGTTGGCATGCCAATTGGCAAGGGCAAGGAAATGGTCAACCTCTTAATTTGGCGTTCACATTCGGACCGAACTTCTGCACCGAACTTCGGCAATACTATCTAAGTGAAATGTGGAACTGCAGTGGGAAAGGCTGAGTTGGCCAAAGTATGGGAAAGTGCGGGCCGCCCGAGCAGTGCAGGCAAGTCACGACACACAGAATGGACGTTTTTACCTGGCCAGCCGTGCGCCACTGTCGTATTACCGACCTTGTTTTGATGAAGAGCTAGTACAGTATCGGGTATGAGGGGGTTATCGGGTTCAGTACTAGTACTAGTAAGTTATGGGGTATCGCCGCTTTGAGCCTTTGACGTGATCACGAGTACTTGGCACTTGCCTTTTTGGAGCGTGCCGGGGTGCAGAAAAATGACAATTTAATTGGTCGCGTAAGCAATATTTCTGATCGTTCGCGAACTACATCGGTCTGGACGTGATTTTTTTATCCGATCAATGACGACGACAAAGGATGACTCGATGACGGTCATGGCACAGGTGACGTAGTACTAGATTTTGTGTATATTTAGGGTGCTATAGGTAGCTTGGTAGGAAGTCTCAAGCTCGACCCCCTGCATTCACTACGGCTAGTCTTGTCTCGGACTTGAAGCCTTCGTTCAGAACGAGGACTTTACTTTTACTCGCCTTCGAACTTCGAAACTCAGACGCACTTTACTAGGCCTGACAACGGCTACGGCTGTGCCAACCTCCGCCCACCGCCTCAGGCTGTTCCACTACTTTCGATATGTCTGATATTACATCGTCACTTTCTCTTCCCGCATTCAAAGGATCTACTGTCCGCGTTTCCATCATGGACGCAGGCCATCTGATCGCACCATCTGCTATCCTCGTGCAGTCACCAAGGCCTGGACACGAGACAGTCGACATCCCTACCTATAGCTTCCTGGTGGAAAACGAAAGGGCGGGGAAGAAAATGCTGTTTGAGCTCGGTATAATGAAAGCTTGGAAGGAAAAGCTGCCACAATGTACGTCACCAGTCACTGCCCCCAGCTTTTCATCGCACCTTTACGAACCATTTGCCTTTCTTATTCATCGGGGGCTACGGGTCGTTTCAGCGGATGTAAAAACCTCGTGATACTGACTTGGACCCTCTACAGTGGTGAGCATGGCTCAGAGCGTCGGCGGTACTATCAACGTTACCACGGACGTCCCCGACATGCTGAAAGCCGCCTCCGTCCCACTTTCATCCATCGACTTCGCCGTCTGGTCTCACCATCACCCAGACCACACGGGAGATCTCACCCTATTCCCGACGAGCACCTCCCTCGTCGTCGGTCCCGGCTTCAAGTCCCGTCCCTTGACCTACCCCGGCCAACCCGTGGGCCCGAACGCCGAAACGCTCCAAGAGGCCTTCGAGGGCCGCAAGCTCATCGAATTGGACTTCAGCGCATCGACCCTGAAAGTTGGCGGGCTACGGGCCATCGACTGGTTCGACGACGGCTCGCTCTACCTCCTCGAAGCCCCCGGACATACGGCAGATCACATCATGGCGCTCGGGCGCACGTCCGCCGACAAGTTCGTACTCCTTGCGGGGGACGGGGCGCACCACTGTGGCGAGTTCCGCCCGACGCCACTCACGCCGCTCCCGGACACCATCTCGCCATCCCCGCTCGAGCCGCCGACATCGGCGTCGTCCTGCCCTTGCTCGCTCTTCCAGCCAATTCACCCGAGTCCGGAGTCCTTCCGCACCACACCGTTCTACGAGGTCGCCGCGCACCAGATCGACGATCCTGTCGCGAGACGCACCACGCTCGATGCGCTCAAGGCGTTCGACACGAGCCCAGACGTGCTCGTCATCCTCACGCACGACGCGTCCCTGCTCGACGTGCTCGGATTCTTCCCCAAGGCAGACCTGACGGGCTGGGAGAAGCAGCCCTCGAGGAAGGACATTGGCCGATGGAGATTCTTGAGTGATTTTCGCAAGGGTGTGTTGAAGGAGTAGGACACGAATAAGGGGCTGCGACGGTATAGTGCTAGTGGTGCTGGCGGCGTATTTTGATGTATATATGTCCTTGATTGCGAACCGAAGTGCGTGTGTAAAACATGAAAGATGGACACTGATGCCAGTGGTTCACTGTAAGAGAAAAGGGACACTGGAACGGGTGACACGTGATGCGTGACGACCCCGACGATATCTGGAAGTGGTGAGTAATTTTTGATTCGAGCCAGCGACTGGTGACAGGAAAGCTGAGGGATAGTAGCGAGCCTGAGACAGCCAAGGTCATGAAAACATACTGACTGCAGAGCCCCAAAACCCAAGACACAAGGCACCTGCAGCGCGACCTGCACTCCATGATCTCGTTTTGGGCCGCAACGACGCCTCAGTCCTCTCAACACTTGACACAACGCAAAGTCGCTTTCACACGAAAGCGGGGAGGCTATCGGAGAATCTTATGGATGAGGAAATACGGGTTACAAATAGTGAAGCTAGTGAAGTGCTACATATGGGTCTGTACCCAAGTTGCATGGCCATGGTAACGGAAACCAAAAAAAAAAACTGATGGATGTCTACGTTTTTGCAACAGCTGGCCTTGCAGCTGGCTGTTGGATATTCGATTACGTCTGCGACCTTATAGTATGGCTATGGTATCATTCACCTTTTAGAGGCGCGGGAAAGCACGCCTAATTGAACTTGAAGTACCCCAAGAAGTACTCGGAGGGTAAAAGGTAAGATGCGAGTTACTAACCTCAGCATTTTGGGAGAAATGACTGAGGTATGTACTCTAGGACTATGAAGTATATAAGTACGACTGCACTAAAAATTCTTATGAGTAAAAATTTAGAACCGCGCCGAGCAACTGAGCTTGCCTCGTATGTTGCCGGTCCAGCCGGCCCGAGACCGTCCGACACGCTAGTGCGTCGTGGGCCGTGTGCCAGTGACTGAACTCCGAGTCCGAGTCCAACACCACTGGCACCACCTGTTCTACTGCCGCCTTCGAGTCTGTTGCTACGAATACCATAACACTTCATGTGTCCGAAGAATCTGCCGTCCGCATTTCTGCGGCATCCAGGATGACTAGTAACTCGTGGGAATTACACCCAGTGGCGCCGTCGCTATGTCTCAACGCCCCACGGTTATTCCGCGCGTCCCAATTGAACGCCCGAACGCTCCAGGAGGTGTTCTAGGGCGTCATTATAGAGGGACTCAAGGATCTGACCATGGGTGACCGACAATCGTGGATTCCTCACAGAAAAATATCATACCTGTCGCAACCTGTCACTCCTACGAGTACGCTGTTCTTACTCAGGTTACAACTGGTGCTTTTATTCGACCTCGTGCCAGTGGTTGGCATCGGCATTGAATATTCCAGTGCATCGTCGTAGAGTCGTCAACAATGGAACTCCACCATAAGCCACTGATATTCTTGCGGTCCCACCGCGGCTGCGACGGCATTCTATGGTCCTGGTAACAGCTCGCTACTGGTCACTGACTACTCTTGAATCTATAAAATTACGGGTAGGGTCCCGAGGAGAATTCCAAATGCTTTCGAGCTGTCAGCGGTAATGGTGAACGCCCTCGCCGCCCTCCCGTCTTTCTTCTTGCTTTCATCCCACTTCAAACGAGACATGCGCCTTCATGAGCGCCGCGATGGCGTCCATAAAGACGAACAAGGGCCCCGCGCCTGGAATCGCCGCCCTGCGTCTCCGCATTGCGCTTATCCAGAATGACATCCAGGGCCTCCAAACCAAACACGTGGATGCTAGCACGCCGGGCAACCCGCAGTACGGCCTATGGTCGTCCAGGGAGGAGGTACGCCCATATTGGTGGCTATCCGTTCATCGTAGATTTCCAGACGCTCACACTAGGTCGGCACCTTCGTGACACCTAAGCCTGAGAGTTTCACTGCGGTCAACGGGTGGTTGTCCCCCAATGGCCTCAACGTAACAGTTTTGCTGCCATTCAGAGACTGGATCGGTTTCGAACCTCCGATACAACCGAGTCTCGCTCGAATGTACTTTTCGGCGCTGAGTTTTTCACATTTGTGATCTTCCCCATCCTTCGTATGCGCCGCAAGACGTTCTGATGTCGTCTGCAATTGGGGCCCCGATCTTTAGTTATCCCGCGAAAATTTTGCCTGCCGTAAACCTAACCTCTTTAGACGAACCCTTATCTTGTCATCTTGCCTACCTCGCGGTGCCTCCCGGCTATACGACATCCCTGGGATGTCTGCCTCCGGGTTCACCGAACAAGCCTGCTATCTCGGGCTTCATTAACTAATTTGCTCATAGGGCTGATCTCAGGGTATGCGCTAAAGTAAGTAACTCCGTCCCAAAAATTAAACAAGCCTTCTTTCAGGAATTCCTCCAGACCTTCTGCACTAGACACCACCTCAAACACTCGATTACTGGATCAAAAATAACAAAGGTACAACCAACAATCGCAATGCCGGCACCACACACAGCCCCGCCGTAACGTACAATACATGATCGCCATTGCGCCATGCGTGCCGGCTTCCTTCATCTCCGTTGGCGACCAATTTCAGGACGGCGGTCTTGAGGGATTTCTGGAAACCCTCAACTTGAGCGGCGAGAGTGCACCCCCACAGGACCTCACTACCAACTTCGGACGGGACGAAACACCATCTCGCGCGCGTTGGCCAAGTACGAATCTCTTTGAAGTCCCGCGTCACACTAACCCCGTTGTTTAGCACGCTGTACAGCGCCTATGCGTCTCTTGGCGCCTGACGTGTCAGCATCCTTTTCATCTTGTGACGGCATGTTTCAGGTCCACCATACACACCATGCACGACCTCCCCCCCCCACCTTCCCATCTGGCGGCCCATAGCACTCCAAGTCGCCGCTCACCACACTACGGGTACACCCGGATATTCCTCAACAGGTCACTCAATGGTGGCACTGGCCCTTTCCAGTACCGCTGAAATATTTAAACCACACTATCCATGGATTCATCGTCGCCCCCCCGATTGAATCCCCGCATCCTATAATGTCCTCAATCCTACAGGACACGAGCCCTCACATTTTGTCGTTAGAAGATGGGGAAAGCTTCAATGAGAGAGCACATTCTCTGGTGAGGGTTTACCCATTACGTCTGGGCATCGAACTCACTGACGCTGGGCGCATCTAGGATGCCGATACTGCCATTGGATCACAGTTCAGATCCGTATCTGTCGCTTTGGGTCAGCTGCGGCGTCTACCTGGTTCGCCACACGACGAAACAAGCGCAGACCAGCTTTTGGAAACCCAAGCGTACCCCGACGCTGCATCTCAGTTTTCGCCGCACGAGCCTGCGTTATTTACAGGTACCGAGGGAGCCGAGCCACCCGGGCATGGTAGCGCGTCTGGTGGAGAGCAGCGCAGCTGTGAACGCTGCGGGAAAATCTCTAAAAGGATTCAAGAACTCACGCGACACGTTAGGGAAGTACACGACCCGCCGCGCCAATGCCCGCTCTGCCCCTTCCGGTGGAAGCGTGCGTATAAAATAAGAGAGCACCTGGTAAAGGTCCATCACAAAGAATTCAAGCCGGTGGTAGAATGGATCCGCATCCTGCAAGGCCAAGACGTGATCGAGTTTGTGGAGACCTTCGAATTCCTACGTAACTTTGAGCTACCAGAGACAAAAGCTTCCTCACTTATGCCAGTGGAAGTGGCCAGTGCCAGTGATGCCAGAATTCCGGGTCAACTTTCTTATTCTATCCAGTCGTTCTAGGAAAGCCGGTATTGCGGTATAGCTCCATGTATTTATAGTGCTTAATATCAACATCAGCGAACCAATCTAGGGGTTTCTAGTACTGCTACACCGGTGTCACCCGGGCATACCTCACAACTCCCGCCTCGGACGAAGGCTCAATGCGATGATACTGGTGCAATTTCAGGAATGGCTCCACAATCGGACGCTCACGAAAACGGGGCTCGAGCAACATGTGCCATTGAATCTGATCGGAGCAACTCAACTCAAAGTTGATCGGAGCAACTCGACCAAAAGCTGATCGGAGCAACTCGATCTACTACAGCTGATCAGAGCGACTCGTGCCACTAAAGCTGATCGGGACGGGACACCCCCCACCAAATGATCGTGAAGTTGGTGTCTGCGGCCGTCTGGGAAACCTCTGTCGGAGGTGCTGAAAAACCCCGCGTAGGTGCTGTTGAGCTTACCGAGATTGGCTTCTTTGGCGGTGGTTTGTTACGACGATGTGTCAAGGTAGTCCGAGAAACCGCCAGACGAGAGGGGGGGGGGCGGAGATTTCCGGGTTGAAGTCCTCTGTCGCCCCGACCGAGGTTGTGCTTGATTTGCGGAGAGGTGGCCAGAGTGGCGGAACCAGGGTTCCCGCGAGGGAGGGAGGGAAAGATGAACAATGGGCAACCAGACAGGAAAGTGGGCACGGAGGTCATGAAAACGCCCCCATCACCAGGTGCAAAGAGGATGACGACACCTCGGGCGCCGAGAGACATGTAGGCATTGTACAGCTTGTTGAATAACGGGGTTAGTGAGATGCGGGTTTCAACACAGCTCGATGCGTACTAGGCCAACGCGCGGGAGATGGTGTTTTCGTCCTGTTCGTAACTGGCAGTGAGGACCCGTGGGGGTGCACTCTCGCTGTTCAAGAAGTTGATGATGTCCAGAAATCCCTCAAGATCGGCGCCGTGGAATTGGTCGCCAACAAAGATGGAGATAGTCAGCACGCCCGACGCAATACCGATCGTGTATTTCACGTCAAGGTCCTTCAGAATCGTGACAATTTATGTAATTCGATGTGGCGAGCCTGTCAATAAGGTAACAGGTACTCACAGCTTCGATAGTGTACCAGCTCGGAGGGGATATTGCCAGTTTATGCCACCATCGCTTGTGAAGGGTAAATGTAGTGTTTGGGGATAGATCAGGATGTCCCTAGGGATGTCTTATAGTAGCTGTTGGAGGCATCTAGGGGTCATAGGCATGTCGCAATATTGGGGGGGGGGGGGGTCAAACCCAGTGGCGCACATTAAGGTAACTCGCTCTTCAGCGCTTCAGCCCTGGCCTGACGTTCCACGGCCCGGGTTATTCCGTGCGCGTCCCAATAATACCCAAACCGTACCCAAACGCTCCAGGTGTTCGAGGGCCACAAGCTTATCGAACTTGACTTAAGCAGCAGTGTACCCCTGCTATTGGTCGGCGGGCGGCGCGCCATCGACTGGTTCGACAACGCCTCGTTGTTCTACCTCGAAGCGTCCGGCCACATGACGGATAACATCATAGGGCTCGCGCGCACGTCTGCGAACGAGTTCGTGCTCCTCGCGGGGGACGGCGCGCACCACTGTGGCGAGTTCCGCCCGACGCCACTCACGCCGCTCCCGGACACCATCTCGCCATCCCCGCTTGAGCCGCCGACGTCGGCGTCGTCCTGCCCTTGCTCGCTCTTCCAGAAGATTCACCCGAATCCGGAGCCCCTCCGCACCACGCCGTTCTACGAGGTCGCCACGCACCAGATCGATGATCCTGTCGCGAGACGCGCCACCCTCGCACTCAAGGCGTTCGACACAAGCCCAGACGTGCTCGTCATCCTCACGCACGACGCGTCCTTGCTCGACGTGCTCGGATTCTTCCCCAAGGTAGACCTGACGGGCTGGGAGAAGCAGCCCTCGAGTAAGGACATCGGCCGATGGAGATTCTTGAGTGATTTTCGCAAGAGTGTGTTGAAGGAGTAAGACACGAATGAGGAAGCCGCGACGGTGTAGTGCTAGTGGTGCTGGCGGCGTATTTTGATGTATGTATGTCCTTGATTGCGAACCAAAGCGCGTGTGTAAAGAGTGTCATGATGACGACCTCGGTCATGGAGCTCCACGCAGTACGAATATGAAAGGCGGACGCTGATGGCCCACTGCAAGAGAAAAGAGATACCAGAAAGGATAACAAGCTGAGCTGGAGGTGGTGGACGATTTTGGTTCGAACCGGCGACAAGAAAGCTGAGGGATATCTACGTTTTTGCAACAGCTGTTAGATGTTTGATCACGTCTGTGATCTAGAGGGATCCCATACTCGTATCGTGTCCTGAGTACGGTCAGGGTTATCCCTCACCGCCTGTTCCATCGCATGACCGAACAATGACCCGGAGAAGAGACAACGGTGGTTATACCAAGGCACAGAAATAATAAATACATTCCCAAGCGCGACAAAGGGAGAGATAATAATAGAGAAATTTGCAGTCGCACACGAAACCTTGGTGCAATGTGTACATTCGACCACGCTCAGTAGCGATTTCATCACCCAGTAGGTGGAAGTGACCAAATATCCCGCTTAATGCAATTTCGGCTAGTCCTTATACGGTATCACAGCCCGACAGCAGCCGACAGCTTCGCCCAGTTCGGTGTGCCCAATCCAGTCACCTGTATTAGTCATGAGAATGGGGGCATTATCGGCCACAGAACGGAGATAGACTCACAGGATCCCATCCCGCTGTTGCAGGGAAACCATTCGTGTTGCATCCGGGGTTGCTACCAGTCGTGATATCGTTCAGCGCGCTTGCGCCAGTTGAGTACAACAATGGGTTCAGGAAGCCGAGCGCGGGCTTGCCGACTGCGGTGAGGCGATCGCTCAGCAGTGCGATGATGCTCCCGAAAACGATGCCCGAGCCGCTCGTGCTGCTGACGCTGGTCACGTTTCCGTTCAATACGATCCCGAAGTTGGTGCCTGCGGCGGCGACGTCGGGGAAGCCTCGGCCGGCGGTTCTGGATCGCTTCGCGTAGGTGCTCCCGAGCTTCTCGAGGTAGGCTGCTTTGGCGTTAGCTTGGTACCTCGGCGTGTCAAAGTAGTTCGAGAAACCGCCAGACGAGAAGGGGGCGGAGGTTTCTGGGTTGATATTCTGTGTCGCCCCAACCGAGGTGATGCTGATTTGTACGGGAAGAAGTTAGAGGGGGAGTGGATAACTGCAGTGGGAAGGCGCGCAAGGATGGGAAGACATACTATGGGCAACTGGCCGGGAAGGTGGGATTGAAGGTCGTGCATACCCTGTTCCGTGAACCTGAAACACCGCCGTCGCCGGACGCGAAGAGGACGCTGACACCTCGGCCGCCGAGTTTCGCGAAGCCATTGCATAGGTGGCTGAATAACGGGATTAGTGACACGCAGAATCTCAAGACAGCTCGATGCGTACTGGGCCGTGGAAGGGGAGATGGCGTTTTCGTCCCATGCATAGCTGGTGGTGAGGACCAGTGGGACACTGTCCTTTTCTAACAAGTAGTTGACGAGGTCCATGAGGTCGCTTGGACTTCCAGGAGTGCCAACGGAGAAGAAAACAGTCGGCACGCTCGACGCCATGCCGATCGTGTATTGTACGTCAAGGTTCTTGGGAACCACGTCGGTTTTCGTAATATGATGCTGATGAAAAGTCACAGTACTCACAGCTTCGATACCTGCTTTTCCAGGAGCCTGCGGGTTGAGGCCGCCAAGGATGTGTTCTTCGGAAAAGGTGATGTCTGAGGATAGATCAGTGCGGAAGGTCTGAAGGAATTCCTGAATGGAGACTTGTTTAATATGTGCGAGTGAGTTACTTGCTTTGGTACATACTCTGAGATCGGCCCTATTAGCAGATCCCCTATGGAAAGGCGTGAGAGCAACCGTGTTCGGCAACTGGGAGGGAGACACCGTAGGGATCTCGTATAGCTGTTGGAGGCATCCCGGGGTCATCAAAGTCTCGCAAGATGGGGGTCCGTCTGCAGAGGTTAGATTTGCGGCGCGTCGGACGACTTTCGCAGGAGAACTAAAGATCGGAGCCCCGATGTTGTTCGGGGATGGGAAGCTGCAGGCGGCGTCAGAACGTTTTGTGACACTGTTCGAAGGATGGGGCAGATCACACACGTTATTGTAGGGTGGACGAGTTCGAGGTGGTTCTTGAGCGACGCCGGGATTGAATATGCCAAGGTACGAATGGCGCTCTCACCGCTTGTATCGTGCACGAAAGTGGAAAACTTAGCATCGAAAAGTTCGCTCGCACGATCCACGGTCGTCTCTAAAGCGATTAAGTCTCCTATACGGCGACAAAACCGTTGCTTTGAGGCCGTTGGCGGACAACCACTCGTTGACCGCAGTGACTGTCTCAGGCTTAGGAGTCACAAAAGCGCCAACCTAGTGTGGGCGGCGTGTGTCTGGCAATCCACGACGAACGGACAGCCATCAATATGGGCGCACCTCCTCCTTGGACAGCCATTGGCCGTACTGCGGACTGCTTGGCGTGCTGATGTCCATGAGCTTAGTTTGGAGACCTTCGATGTCATTCTGGACAAGCGCAATGCGGAGATGCAGGGGGGCGTCTCCAGGAGCGGCACCCTTGTTCGTGAAGCCTTCTGGGACGGCATCACGGCGCTCGTGAAGGTGCATGTCGCGTTTGAAGTGGGACGACGCGAGTGCAAGCAAGAAGAAAGACGGAAGGGTAGCGAGCGCGTTTACCATGACTGCTGAGAGCTTGAAAGCACTTGGGACTCTCCTCGGGACGCTACTCGTGATTTTATAGATTTCAAGAAGCAACAACCTGGTACCACGGTCATAGTACGTCGTCGTGAGACCACAAAGGACACTAGTGGGTTTCTGTATGATGAAGTTCCATTCGGCAAGTTATCGCTATGAATAGGTATAGTGATGGGAAAGTTTGGTTCCGAAATTCGGTCCGAACAAGAATGACCGACATCGCCGTTTGACTGGAACCGGACTAACGGTTCCATTCTTTATTGGTTTTTTATATTAAATCCAATTTATTGATGGTTCCACTACCTCCTGGAGGCGTCTGGTCACACGACGGACAACATCACGGGGCTCGCGCGCACGTCGGTGGACGAGTTCGTGCACCCCGCAGGGGACGGTGCGTACCACTGTGGCGAGTTCCACCCGACGCCGCTCCCGGACACTATCCCACCATCCCTGTTCGAGGCGCCGACGTCCACGCAGGTCTGTCTTTGCTCGTTCTTCGAGCAGGTCCACCAGAGCTCTGGGTTCACCCGCACCACGCTGTTCTACAAGGCGATCGCGCCATGCTCGACGCGTTCGACGCGAGCACGGACGTGCTCGTCTTCATCGCGCACGACGCATCTTGGCTCGACGTGCTCGAACCCTTCCCCGCGACGGACCTGGTGGGCCGGGAGAAGTGGGGCGGCAGAGAGCTCACCAGGAGGGATGCTGACAAGTGGAGATTTTTGGTTGATTTTCGCAGGGCAGTGAATAACTCGGGGAACATGATGCAATGGAAGTCGTCGACGTCATGGCCTAGCGCCGGTGGTGCTGACAGCCTCTTCATTGCAATGTATAAGACTGAAGCTGCTCCGTGCATGTTTAAGCGTCATCATGGCGAAGTCCGATCATTGGACATCTCAACAATAACTCCTCAGAGGACGTATTCTCAGAGTATCGTGGATATCTGTGTGGTGGAGAAATGGATCAAGCTTCCTCCAACAGGTCTAGTCGCCCAAAGTTTATAGTTTGGATCGAGGACTGTTCAACGTGATGTGTTTGGAAACCCCCTTAAATGGATGGTCATTAACCAATAATACGGTTAGCTGCTTTACCTAGATTATCGAACATAATATATACGGTTCCACGGGACTGAAAAAGAAGCGAGAGAAGCCACCAGGGCTGCATAGGGGATAGCACGGGATTCACCAGCGAGTGCGCTGACAGTAAGGGCGGACGTGACCCTTGCCCAGGGGATACCGAACGGCAAAGTGGGGCACCCACACCACACGTCCCTCTGGAGATATCAACGGGTCTAGGGACCGCAGCAGCAGATCGTTTGTGGTCACTCCCTGTGCAGACCTTGTGCCAAGGGGAACCGGAGGCGCGTGGGTCTCCAACTGTGATTTATTTTTTTTTTGTTTCATTGCATTAGTGAACTTCAGCGTCGGACGATGTGGGGTGGTCCGACCTGTGCCATCCTAACGAAACGGGTTGCATGCTCTGCGACAGCCTGGCCGAGAGAGGAGCGCGAGATGTGATGGCGCACGAAGCGCCCATTCACTGTGCTGCGGCATGCTGTGGTTATATTGACGGAATAACGTAGGTAGCCAGGCCACTGCAGGTAGTGCGGCTCAGGACGCGCCCAAGGACCAACGATCAATCAAGAAGCGACGACGCACGTGGAACTCCAGCGCAATGCTGTTTCCCTCCGCTGCGGGCATCGACGCGAGGGGTGTATCGTCGGCGGCTTCCATGAGCTCGTCGAGGTCTTCCTCGAAGAACGATGGAATGGGGATTCCGCGGGACGGAGAGGCCGGGTCGGTGTCACCCCGTGAGCAAAAAACGACGCTCTTGTGATTGGGCGCCGGGGCGTAATTTGGCGGTCCGACGTCTACACATTGCGTCGTGGGGGCGCAAGTGCTCTCCTCCGATCGGCTGATAGAAGAGGGCCGGACGTAATACGCAGACTGGCCAAGGTCACATGTGCACGTAAGTTTGTTGGTGACACAATATAAAGGGGGTAGTAGGTTGCGCGAAAGCTAAACGCTGCGCACTCACCCCAGGGCCAGAGGGGTCGCGAATTGTCATCCGAGGATCAACAGACATGGGCTGCGGAATACCGTTCGACGGTGGGCCATGAGTTGAATTGGTGCTAGGAGCAGAAAAGGAGGGGGCCATAGTAAGTGAAGAGAAGATGGGAAGCTGATGTTGGGTCAGTCCAATAGGGAGAAGTGTTTCTTATAGTAGCATGAGGTTAGCGTAGGCGCAAGGACATGTGGCATAAGGTGCGGAGACGGGCGGGAGGCTGTGGAGTGGAACAACAGATAGTGAGTCACTAGCCACTTGAAGTGCCACAACGATACCCTTATGTAGGCCAACAGGACAATAGTGTGCCACATAGTCCTGTGGATGGTCAGAGCATCAATGAGCAGGCAATGCTTGCATAATACTACAGTACTACCGTGACCATCATTCAAGTTGCGGTACACACCACCACAAAGTTAACCGAGTCGCCGTGCCTCGGCATTAAATAACAGCGGGTGTCAGTTATTATGTAATCATAGCTCTTGTCTTGACCGTCACCTCGCCCGCCAGGTTGTGAAGCATTAGCTTGCTTTACAGCCTTCCCCTTCCCCCTCCGCCCTCCGCCTCCCGTGTCTGTCGCACTTTATAGGTAGTCGTCATGTCCCAGCAGGTCTCCCAGCAGTACGCATGTGCGTGAAATTTTCGCTCAGTACTACCTTCCATCTATCTGTCTATTTCAACTCAGAAGCACGAGCGCTGGATTCATCCTGCTTGCAATGTGTTGTATAGACACGCGTTGTAGTTGTGCTACTCTTGTTTGGCATGTTAGAAGGCAGGCCGTGCGGTGCTGGATCCTACCACGCATCGCGCGCAACTCATGATTACCTTTCTATCCCCGCCAAGCTCGGCTCTAAGTCGGAGCTCGGGGCTACCTCCCCTTCTCCATCCCTACGACTGTATCTTCTAATCACGGCCTTTTATTTACAGTTCGCACCCAAAAATCTGTTGGCCTCGTCGGGGGAACACCTACCTATGATCCCATCGGGGCATTCCAGGCGCCGGAGTCCACGGCCCGCACGTACCAATACAGCCCAGATGGGAGGTTTTTTGCACTCGCAGTGCCGTCCGGGTGTGTCAAGTTCGCGATCCTTTATCGATAAGCGCCACTGACACACGCATTTGTAGCGTGCGCATTCATCAGGCAGAAACGGCCGATCTCCTTCAGGAGCTCGCGATCCCCAACGTTGTCGAGCTTAAATTTTCTCCCCGCGGGACGTACCTTTCCCTTTGGGAGCGCCATGTCAAGCTCGGAGACGGCGCGCAACATAAGAACCTGCGCATCTTTTCTGTCTCCACAGGCGAGGAGCTCATCTCTTTTTCTCAAAAGTCCCAAGACGGCTGGGACGTTCAGTATACCATTTCAGAATCCCACGCCATCCGACTCGTTGGCCAGGAGGTTCACGTGTTCAACCCCGCAGAGTGGGGAAAGGGCATCGTTGACAGACTCAAGGTCGAGGGAGCATCCGGCATCACGCTCAGTCCCGGCCTCAACCCGTCCGTTGCTATCTTCGTACCCGAAAAGAAAGGCCAGCCGGCGAGCGTTCGCATCCATTCGTTGCACAGCCTGAGCGCCCCACCTACCTGCCAGAAGACGTTCTTCAAGGCAGAAAAGTCCCAAATCAAGTGGAATAACCTTGGCACTCAGGTTCTCGTCCTCACGCAGACCGATGTCGACAGCACCAACAAAAGTTATTACGGGCAATCGGGACTTTACCTGCTCAGCGCCGCGGGTAACTTTGACTGCCGCATCTCTCTTGATAAGGAGGGCCCGATTCACGATTTTGCCTGGAGTCCCAACTCGAAGGAGTTTGGAGTCGTATATGGCTGTAAGATCGCATATTCTGTGACTTAATGTACCTTTCCCCCTGACGGCTTGTTTTTAGTCATGCCCGCGCGAGCGATGCTCTTCGATCAGCGCGTTAGGACGTTGCACGACTTTGGGACGTCATTCCACAACTACATCTCGTTTAACCCGCACTCGCGGCTGGTCCTCCTCGGCGGCTTCGGCAATCTCGCGGGCAAAATCGACATCTACGACAGGCGCTCGCTGACCAAGATATCGACCATCGACGCGTCCAACACATCGTACTGCGAGTGGTCCCCCGATGGCAAGTTCATCCTCACCGCCACTCTCTCGCCGCGGTTGCGCGTCGACAACGGCATCAAAATATGGTACCTCCTCGGCCAGCTCCTGCACGTCCAAGACTGCGAGGAGCTCTACCAGACCAGCTGGCGACCCACCCCCGTCGACGCAGCCCCGCCCTTCCCAGCCGTAATTCCCCCCGCGCCCTCACCCTCCGCGAGCGTTCAGGCTGTGACTGCGACCGCAAAGCCGTCCCCCGCGCGGCCACTTGGCGCCTACCGTCCCCCCGGCGCCCGCGGGCAGTTGGCCTCACTGGCCTACAGCCGCGAGGAAGACAGCGTCTCGCCGTCCGGCACGCCGCGCGGCGGCAATAGTGGCACAGCGACCCCGACGCGCCAAACCCGCTCCCCCGCATCCCAGCAGAATGGCCACGGCCGCCGCTACGTCCCCGGCGCGGCGGCGTCTCCGCCCCCGAACAACGATGGCGGAAAGCCGCGTAAGCGCAAGGGTCCCAAGGAGAAGGGGGGCGAGGGGGCCGCCGGTCGTCGCGATGGCGGTGCCGGAGCTGCCGGCTCTGCGGCTGGGCCGGCCCTTGTGGTAGAAACAGGCGATATCGTGGCCAATAACGAGGAATCGGTGCCGCCCACGCCAGGAGTGGAAGCACTCGACCCGGTGCAGAAGAAAGTCCGAAATCTGAACAAAAAGGTGTGGGATGTCACTCGCTTCGTTCAGGTGTCGGGGCTCACTTCGCGGCATCACCCCCAATGTCTTTTTTTTTTTTAGCTAAAGGCGATCGAGGATTTGAAGGAGAAGGCGGCGCGCGGCGAGCGCCTCGAGGCGACCCAGCTCAAGAAGATCGAGAGCGAGGCGGATATTCGAAAAGAGCTCGGGGCGTTGAGCGTGTCTTCATCCTGAGCTACCCACGCTCAACCCCCCCCCATTTTTTTGTTATTTCTTCTTTTTGTGTAGGTCCTTCGTCGGCGGTATTTTTAGCATGTTCCGGGTCCACCTACCGCGGACGCATTGTGACCGAGTTTGTGTTGTAGGGTAGAGTATAGTAGAGGGAGATCGATCTAGCGACGATACTGCACATACGGGATCTGATGTCATACCTTTCGATTTGTCGGGCGGGGATAATTACAAGCGAGCATTTGTGGGTGGCTACACTGCTACTCCTGCCCTGTCAGGATTTTCACAGGAAGAGCGAGGGAACATGCTAATCCGCAAGGACACTGACGAGGCAACGAAGAAATTCCCGATTTTACGTCACATATGTTGTACCTCTCAGGGCCACATCGCAGTGAGTGGGGCAGTCAGGTGCGCAGCCCGAGTTTGCTATTTTTGATCATAGTCAGGGTCGTATGTATTGGTGGGACATCTAATACGTCCAGGGAGGCCACCTTGCTCCACTTGAACACCACCTAGAGGTACTGAGCGACGCTTGGAAATGAATTGACCCCAATCCCAGCTGCGAGCGCACTCAAGTGCCCGTAGATAAGCAAAACTCTGGCAAAAAGGGCGAAAGCATAAATAATAAATAAGAGGATTGAAAAAAAAAAAACGCACTAATTGGGCGATTTAGTAACCTACGGGTTCGGCAATATCCTTGCCCAGTTTCGCGTTGACGGAACTCAAGTAGGTATCTGGTCACATCAATGCACAAGGTCAGGGTCGTGTCAGGCTTGCGCTTCCGATGAGGGACGGCGACGCACTCCAAACGAGACTGACGGCGCTGACGAACACGAAGCGGAATTGGTGGGGCACGATGGTGAAATTGACGAGTTGCGCGGGAGTATACACCAGCCTTGCGGGATGATAGTGGGTCTCGAGGAGTATCATAGGGTACCATAAACCACGCACCAGCCCCGCATGAGTGTCGGCGCATACATCTGGGGCCGAGAGTCAAGATACACAAGATCGATTAACGTAGGCTACACAGCAACGAGACACGTACCGTGCTCAGACTATCGGCGACGCCGGAGGTGCCCTTGCCCTCCATGAGGGACATTGACGCGAAGAAACAGCCCACGACGACTGTAGAGCAGAGCATGGGTTTCAGAGAGAAGGCACAGAGACCAGCCTCGGGAGGGTCTCAGAGACGAAACGAAAAGACGAACGCGGTGCCATGAGCGTCTGATCCAGAAACGTCTGCGAGGGCATATATTAAAAACACAAATCGGTTATGGGGTCCGGAGAGGGGGAGGGAGGGCACGCACGCGGTAGATCACGGCCTTGGTGGGCGTGGCGAAGCGCAGACGGCTGAGAAACGCGATCCATTTCGAAATTGGGGGTCCGAGCAGGCAGCCTGGTGTTTGCAGACGGCGAGGTTCGTTGTTATTAGCGTGTAAAGCCAGGCATGAGCTGTACTATTTGCTGCTTTTTGAAACCTCCCCCACCTCCGAAAAACGTGAGACGCGCCGTTCGGGCAAACTAGAGGCAAAAAAAATCACGGGAGGAAAAAAAAAGGTGATGATGATCGGGATACATCGTGTTTGGAGCGTTTTTGCTCGATGACTTGTTGGGCTATGACGTCTCCAGTGCCAAAAAGGACGGCCGATGTTGCGCATTGTGTGGCAAGTGGTCTCTTAAGGAGCAAGTTGCTGGATTTTATTGAGAATTAGTGGAAGGCATGAGCAGGCGACTGACTTGAAAGAACGGAATAAAGACGCCATCGATCGACCAGAGGTACAGCAACTCACAGTAGATGCTGCCAACGCGACAGCGACCCTTTAGCTTTAGCACTCCTTTAGACCATTCCTTAGTTTGGGAAGCCTTTCCCACACACTGCAACCAACCACGACTGCACGCCGACAACTCTAGTCATCCTGTACTAATAGTACTTGCCCTCTTACTCTGCAAAACGGACAGCCATGGCGTCGAACAAGAACAAGCTCGCGTTCTTGTCTATGCCAGCGCCAGCGTCATATGTCGCTGGTCTTGGACGAGGGTGAGAGCCCATACCTGTTCTCCCATCCGACCCTGCTTTTCCTAACGTACGTCCCTAGCGCATCCGGCTTCACTACTCGTTCAGATATCGGTCCCGCCAGAGAAGGCCCCTCAGCTGAGGTTATCGCGTGCGTGGCCCTTTACATGGATTATTCCTGACTCTAAATCCTGTGTTCGCAGCGAGGCGCAAGCCAGGCGGGGTGAAGAGCCAGACGTCGATCCTGAACAGTTCCAGGACCCCGACAACGAGTACGGCCTCTTTGCCGGCACTACATACGAGGCTGATGACGAGGAAGCTGACAAAATCTACGAGGAAGTCGACCGGACAATGGATTCGCGCCGGCGCGCCCGTCGCGAGGCGCGCGAAGAGGCGGAACTGGCGAAGCATCGCGCAGAGCGCCCAAAACTACAACAGCAATTTGCAGATCTGAAACGCGGGCTTGCAGTCGTGACGGACTCGGAGTGGGAGAACATCCCCGAGGTTGGTAACCTTACGCGAAGAAAGCGAAGGAGGGACGACCGCACCTTCGCCGTGCCCGATAGCATCATCGTGGGCGACCGTGCTAAGGGGGAGTACGAAAACGCTCTGGATTCGAGGCAGCAGGTGCGTGCTTGATTTGTTTAGAGAGCAATCAAGTCCGTATGAACTTTGGATGCGCAGGACCAAGGAGGATTCGAGACTCCCGCCGACTCTGGCGCATTAACGAACTTCGTCGAGATCGGCCAGGCGCGAGACAAAGTCTTGTCACTCAAGCTCGACCAGGTAGTTACCTATCTCTGTCCTCGCCGTCCTTCTCGTGTGGGAGGCTGACTATCCATTAGGTATCAGGAACAACTTCGACGTCTGGCTCGGCCACATCAATAGACCCCAAAGGTTATCTCACATCACTCGACAGTCAAGTTATCAAGACGGAGGCAGAGATTGGCGATATCAAACGCGCGCGCATGCTCTTCGATTCACTTATCAAGTCTAATCCAAAACATGCTCCGGGGTGGATTGCAGCCGCTGCTCTAGAAGAACATGCTGGGCGCATGGTAGCCGCGCGGAAACTCATCAAACAAGGCTGTGAACAATGTCCCAAGAGCGAAGATATTTGGCTAGAAGCTGCGAGATTACATGTATGTCGTCCCGATTTCCTCTATGTGATGTGCTTATACCTCCACACAGCAAAATGACGATGCGAAAGTTATTCTCGCGAATGCCGTCCAGCATGTAGGACAAAGTGTAAAAGTTTGGCTAGCGGCCGCAGACCTTGAAAACGATGCAAAAGCAAGAAAGCGCGTCCTGCGGCGAGGTACGACTTCCTTACGCCTCTTTTTTTCCATCTCTCATCATTACACAGCGCTCGAACACATCCCTAACTCTGTGCGTCTCTGGAAAGAGACAGTCAACTTGGAAACCTCTCCTGCGGACGCGCGTACTATACTTTCTCGGGCAGTCGAGGTGATCCCACTTTCTGTTGAACTTTGGCTCGCCCTTGCGCGCCTTGAAACACCCGAGAACGCCAAAGCAGTGCTCAACAAGGCACGCAAAGCGGTGCCCACCTCGCATGAAATTTGGATTGCTGCTGGGCGCCTCATCGAGCAGGAAGCGTACGCGGCGGACTCATTAGAAGAGAAGCGCGCCGAAGAGCTGGATCGGGTTGACAAGACACTAGTAGCGGCTGTTCGAGCGCTGCGTGCGCACGGCGTGCTCCTTACGCGTGAGCAGTGGCTGAAGGAGGCCGAGCGATGCGAGGCGGAGGGTGCGCCGCGTACATCCGAAGCGATCGTGTCTGCGACCGTCGCGATGGATGTGGAGGAAGAAGACCGTCTGGCTACGTGGCTCGGCGACGCAGAGGCTGCCGAGGCGCGCGGACGGGTTGGCACCGCCCGCGCGGTGCTCGCCTACGCGTTGCGCGTGTTCCCCGACCGTCGAGATCTCTGGCGCCGGGCGGCGGACCTGGAGAAGGCGCATGGCACGCGCGAGAGCCTCGACAAGCTGCTTGCGCGCGCGGTCGAGTGCTGCCCGCAGGCGGAGGTGCTCTGGCTGATGTGGGCCAAAGAGAAGTGGCTTGGCGGAGACGTTCCCGTGGCGCGCGAAGTGCTCGAGCGCGCATTCGTGAAAAACTCGGAGAGCGAGCAGATCTGGCTCGCAGCCGTCAAGCTCGAGGCGGAGAATGGCGAGCTGGCCGTCGCGCGGGAACTTTTAGTGCGCGCCCGGACGGTCGCCGACACCGAGAGGGTGCGCTTACGCTCCAGATGCATTCCCGCGCGAGCTCAACTTTGACTTGTATACCCCTTCTAGATATGGATGAAATCGGCCGTGTTCGAGCGACAGCAAGGCCAAGCGGAGCTCGCGCTCAAAACGGTCTCCACTGCGTTGTCCAAGTACCCGAAATTCGCCAAGCTGTACATGATCCAGGGGCAGATCCACCAAGCCGCTAAAGATTACCCCGCCGCCCGTGCGGCCTACGCTGCGGGGCTCAAGGCTGTGCCGAAGGACATCACCCTCTGGGTGCTCGCCAGCCGGCTCGAGGAGGCGGACGGGAAGAGCATCCGCGCCCGCGCGCTGATCGAGAAAGCGCGGCTGGTCAACCCGAAGAGCGACGTGCTCTGGGCGGAGGCTGTCGGCATCGAAGAGCGCTCAGGCGCGTCTGCGCAAGCCAAAGCGCTGCTCGCGCGGGCGCTGCAGGAGTGCCCGAGCTCGGGCTTGCTATGGTCGCTGGCGATCTGGGCAGAGGCGCGACCGCAGCGCAAGGCGCGAAGCGTTGACGCGCTCAAAAAGTGCGCGGACGACGCGCTCGTGATCTGCACGGTCGCGCGGCTGTTCTGGGCGGAGCGCAAGATCGACAAGGCGCGGCAGTGGTTCGAGCGCGCGATTGGCGCGGGCCCCGATGTCGGCGACGCCTGGGGCTGGTGGCTTAGGTTCGAGAGGCAGCACGGGAGCGCGGCGCAGGCGGAGGACGTCGCTGTGCGCTGTGCGGCTGCGGAGCCGCACCATGGCGCAACTTGGCAGGCGATCGCGAAGGACGACGCTAACCGTGGCAAGTCGATAAGGGAGCTTCTTGAGCTCGTCACGGCCGCGTTGCAATGAAACGTTCCTTGGGATGTGCATGTTTAGGTGTGTGTGCATTTTTGTGGCGCGGTGATGCGGGACCTCACTACTAAGACAGCTGTCATAGATCGAGCCGAGCCGACGGGAGGTTACGAGGGGAGATGGAGTGTTGGAGTATCGGACTCGATTGTGGCCAAAGAGACGAAACTCGGGCAGGACGAGAGAGGGGTAATTTTGCAAGATGAGGGGGCCGGCTACATCTACCTCGTACTGATATCTTCGCTACTGCCTATCAGGCCCTCCCCTAGCCGCTCATTACTGTACTCCTCACGCTGAGATTAGGGACTCGAATAAATTGAAATACAATCAGCCACGAACGGAGTTCTGTCTTCTTACGAGGCACAACATGTCGTCACCGAAGTGGTACCTGCCAGCGCACGAGGAGAATATTACTGTATGTGCAACGTTCCGATGGAAAACGGAAAGCAGGCTGTACACAATAAATGAAATTCGTGAACCGCAGGCATTGCTCCACACTCGTTGTACCCAGGGCAGAGGAACCTACGTAAACTCGGGCAGCTGCAGCGCCCAATGATAGAACTTCTGTTAACGACGAACATGTTCCTAGGCGCGTGATTGTCCAATTAGCGCCCTGACAGCTGCCCCGACCTGCATGGTGTTCGGCGAGATAGGCCTAGGAGACCCGCTCATTCTTACATGTAGCTACTCTGATAGCATCATCGGCATCGATGGCTCCACAGTTCGAGAAGGCGAAGGGGGGCTAGACTCGTGGCCACTGCGTTTTCTTCAGCGCATGCCTGCCTGCCGTTCGACTGCATTTACCCCTTCATCCCAGCTGCAAGTGAAATCCGCGACTTTCTTGGACTGGCGGCCGGGGGATTGAATGTGTGTTTTCTGGCAGTTGGACCCAGCGTATTGACTTTCGGAAACAGAGCGTACGACTGGTAGAAGATCTCACTTTGATCCGCCACAATTTTTTTTCTTCTTCTGGTCGACACTTGTATAACCACAATATGTACATAATTGTTACATGCGGAACTGGGAACTGGCTCTGGCACAGCGACATCTAGATACTGATAGCGGTATTTTCGATACCTTCGTATCTGGCTGAGTCCTTGTGTCTTTTTTCCGCGGACACAGGGTGAATGGGCACCGGTTTGTCAATAATTATGACTCGATCGCGCGATGGTGTCCTTTGGTGGCGAAACGACAACAAGTGCCAATGATCCCGTTCCCACCCTAGACCCGGATCAGATTGTCTGAGCTTGAACGTGTACTAGTATCGGGCAAATATAAGAGACCTTTTGTTCAGTTGTGCGACCCCGGAAAAAAAGCTTCGCAATCAGACGATCACCTTCTACACAGTCTCCAGTGGGACCAATCCATATCCTAGTCGGTCCATGAGGGCCAGAGACCGCCCGCCAGAACTGCTCGCCGATGCCAAGGTACGCACATCCGTCGTATTTGGCGATGTAAACGCACGCACTAAAAATCGCCTTCGTTTCGAAGCCGTCCGCAGAGCCCTCCGAGGCAGACACCAGCCCAGACGACGCTCTCGTCGAGTCGCACCAAACAGGAGGAACAAGTCGCTCAAGAACTGCGGCGATTGACTGGGCCGCTGTTTCCGCGAGCGAGCGAGCAAGTTGGCCGCCCAGGATTCCCAGGCCGTGGTCGAGAAGAAAACGCAAATTCTGTCTCACCCATCGGTCCCGAGAAGTCATATCCACGTCCACACACACCTACCGACCCCAAGGCAGGAACCAGCCCCAGCGACAATACCCTTATCGAGCCGTACGCGCCAAAGCACAGGATCTAGTCGCACTCCCCTCAAGGAGTCCATGCAGTTAGTACTAGCAACAAGACCCCCCATTCCGCGAGAGCGATAGCTACCAGAGATTCTAGGCCACCGAGAAGAAAGGGCAAATCTGTCTCTTTCGCCTCGGTGGCGGTTCAAGCGCGGTAGCTACCATCGCCAGCATCGCCTCATTCGGACCCTCAATCCGATTATATGATCACGTGCCAACCTCCCGTGTCTCCCACCTTCCCTTAACAACACCCTTCCTCTACATTCTTAACCCAGCAGCCTCCATTCTCGTACTCACTTAAACTCTCACTGTATAATTATGTCGAGCTACAGCAGGATATAAAATGCATAATATCTTTTTATTAGGAAAGCGGACTTTGTCAGATCCGACGCTCGCATCCCATCTGAGTCTAGTTTCTTCGCAGGAAGGGGCAGTGTCAACTCAGCGCTCTATTCACAGCCCTCTTCCTTTCTGCAGGTACCGTAGCATTCAACACTCCTGTCACCGCATAAGTCCCTCTATCACCCACACTTCGACATCGACTTTGTGAGTGTTTGTCATATTCGGTTGCTTAGTTTCTTACATTTCGTAGGGTGGCACATCTTCCCTCTCACCTCTTCCCCCCTCACGGACTTTTTTTATTTTCCGTTTTCGACAAACCGTCACCTGATCAAGTTGTCATTCTTTTTTGTGATGGGCATTGCAGATCTACCGTGCAGTGGTATCCAAGACGGGGGTGAGTCGCACTATCGATGCGCATTCTGCGAAGTCCTTGTCTTCCTTCGTGTTAAGCACACACTCCCCAGGCCATCAAAACGCCGCAATGAAACAAGGCGACCAAACACGAGGGTTAATTGGGAACGTGGTGTCGCCGGGGACCACTAGTGCCATTCAACCTGACACCCACTCCTCCAGTAGCCAGCGCAGGCCAACACCCACGAC
Organism: Lactarius psammicola; assembly: GCA_025769895.1. NCBI lineage: Eukaryota > Fungi > Basidiomycota > Agaricomycetes > Russulales > Russulaceae > Lactarius > Lactarius psammicola. The sequence goes on from WTXK01000097.1 coordinate 65,646, forward strand.
ATCGACAGCTCCGCGGGTCAGGTCGGGATGGTCTGGCTTCCCGGACTTGGTGGGTGGCTTGCCTGGTCCACTTGGAAGGATACTCGGGCGTTAAAAGTGGGTACGAGCGCCCTTAGTCTGTTGGGGACCGCGCCAAAAGTAACGGGGAATGGGAGTTTTTCGATTACCCATACACCAACTATATCACCCTAGTCGGACGCTTAATCCGAACCGAATACTGTAGGCACTTGTCCCAAATATCATGACTTCACTACGCACTGCGGCGGTACGAATCGGAAAGTTGAATGGAACCCATCGACATCCCTTAAATGGATTGGGCCGGAAGTGCCCAAGCGTGTGTTGTGAAGAACTCGGAAGCACACGGATCTAGCTCGCACAGTTAAGGGTGAGGCAGAAGACCACGGGCTGTTACGTAGCGCAGTGAGAGCTTTTTAGTGTGTGCCAGGACGTTCATAGATACAGAGAGGATGCGCTCAGGCTAGCGCATGATCCTGTGTTTCCACGCGCGGACTCCACTCACTCGGGCCCAGTGCCCTTATAGATCTGGATGAAATGAGCCGCAGTCGACGGACATCAGGCCAAGCGTAGCTCGCACTGGAAAACAATCTCCACTGGGCTGTACGAGTACCCCAATATCGCCAAGCAGAACGGAACAGATCTATTAGAGACTCCGCCTTGTGCACGGCCTAGGCTGTGCGGCTCAAGGCCGCTCCCAAGGACATCACCCTCTGGGTGCTCGCCAGCCTCCCAGCGGAGACGAACGGGAAGTGCGTCCTAGTCAAACCGAAGTGCGAACATGTGAGTGAAGTGAATACGTGAGCACCGATCCAAGAAGAAGATGTAGACGAAGATGAAGGAGAAGAGAAGAATGTGGGGGACGAGGTGGAGATGCAAGCCAAGGCGGGACGCTAGGATATTTGTGACTCCGACTCAGACACACTGGCAGGTGCGAGTGAGGGACGAAACTTGGGCAAGACGAAAGTGGGCGAAGATGAGATACCGAGTCATGCCAGTGAAGCCATCAATTGCATCAATCCTCGTCGATCAGAACGACCAATTCGGGTCCCCATTGACCACCAAGCTGCGCGGCCGTTATGCATCGTGACGCACGCGCTAGGAACCTGATTATGCGACCTGTGGGGCGTCGCCGCCGGCGAATGATATACGGTAAGATGGCAGCCTGAGGGCTACTGAATACCGTGACCACCGTGTACTACTGTGGTGCCCTTCGAATCAGCTATCTATTCGTTTCATACGTATCCACATAATCTCAGTCGCTGCGTCTCATACGCCCTTTCGTATATGAGGTAGAATTATCTTTTTGGCGCGGCAGCAGAGGTGACAAGCAATGACTCTTGAGTTGTAAAAGTGCGCTCTAACCAAAACCGGAGGCGCATGGGACGATGAACGCGTGGAGACTGCGGCGCAACTTGAAGCTGCGGCGTCAGTGCCAAGATGGCTGCTCCGAGTCTCAGCGTTATATCACCCTCCGAGTCTGGGTCTGTGGTGAATGTGGCCGCGGAACTAGTCGTGTCCGGTTCCGGAAATATCCTTGACTGACACCACCTTACTGTAGTAACAGCAGTGGAGTAACAGCGGGCTGGCGGTGGCACAGCGGAAACTTGAACGGCTTTGTTAATTCCCGCGGTATTACTGTATCGATATTTATACAGTAATATTCACTATTCATTTCCCTTTACTGTACCAGCTAAGCGGAACGAGCTTGTGGTCTCCATTTCCAAGTCCATTGCCGAGTTTCTGTGCCCCGCCGCATCACAAGCTATCTTGAGGATCGCGCCGTGGCTCAATTTCGACAGGCTATCAAACTTGAAACCAGCTCACGCGATCCCTGGTATTCCGATGGTCGCACGGGGCTAGAAGCCCTGGTAATTCCCAAGTATGATGTGTTCACGGGGGCCTTGTCGGTGCTTCTTCTCTCTGGTTGGAACTGCTATGCAGCATTTGGAACCAATATGATATGCGCACCGCTGTGCTCAAAGTCTGATGATAGAGAACTCCCACAGGGAAACCTTCACCTCCTTCTCATTCAGTGGTTTCTTGTACTTGACCGATGGCACAAGCACGCTGAACGATATCACAACTGATAGAAATCCCGGGTGCAACACAAGTGGCTTTCCTACAACGGTGGGATGGGATCCTGTGAGTCTATCTCTGCTCTGTGGCCGATCATGTACTCATGCCTAAGACTACAGGCGACTGGACTGGGCCCACCGAACTGGATGAAGCTGTGGGTCACTGTCGGGCTGTGTGATGCAAGGACTAGCCCGGAACGCCATTGAGCAGGATATTTGATCATTTCCACCTACTGGGCGACGAAATTACCACCGTGCGTGATGGAATGTACATAGCACCTAGGGTATCTTGTGCGATTGCAAATTTATCTCTCCCATTGTCGCGCTTGAGACCGTTGAAAGGTATTAATATCTCTGTGCCTTGGTACAAGCACCATTGTCTTCGCTCCGAGTCTTTGTTCGGTGCCAACCCTAGTTTGCCTCCTGTTGCTAAAAATGTTTGATGATCGGTTTTGTACATTGCTCATATTGTTAAATACGGCCACAGCTATGTCTTTTTTCAACGAGTGACAGGTAGGATGGCCCCGAAAGCGATTGGATGGTTTTTGGGGGGTGGTTATCAGTAAATGTGATTAGGATGACCCTTGATAAGTCAACAGTAGAGTAACTCTTAGGACTCGTCATCTCCTTGTATGTAGTTTACCCTAAGCCACGTTCAAAGTGGTCGCGAAGTAGTAATATTGAAGGACCCCTATGATACATGCAACGTCTCAATGGAAAGTAAACTGTCTACACTCTACGAAGGGGCAACCTCCCATTTGGCGCTCAGGGCACAGGGACCCCACGTCAAGCTGCGGCGCCAATACGCTTCTCCGAGTCGGTTGGTGCAAGGTGGGTGCCTAATTGGAGCTTTGCAGGTACCCCCTGCTAATTATAACGAAATATGGCACCTCTTTATGAACTATTTATCTTAGACCCTTCCCACATCATCACTATCAATGGCACCATGACTTGAAGGCGAGGGGAGGTATACTACTAGTATGAGTTGCGGGGGCCACGTTTTTAAGGGTTCCGTACCGCCTTCTTCATCGCTGACACAGTTTTGGTACCACCTTTGGTAGCTGGAGGCCACTGCTCTCTTGAGCTGGGAGAACAAAGTATTTTCGACCGGGAGGTCAAGCGTGTTGTCCTAGGGAAAGCCTACCAGTGAGCGCTACTGAGCGCCCACATTGGCAGCAAACCGAGCCGAACATCGCGCATCACGCGTCACGCGTCACGGCCTGGTGCCATTACTTTGGCTTTGGGCGCTACTGCCAGTGGAGCCTGACGACTGATGACTAGATGACTATCATAGATGACTATCTAAGCTCAGGCTGGCACCGGCACCCTCAGGGTACACTCACGTTGTTGGCACTGGCACTACTTGCTTCTATTTTGTACGCCTTTATAACCGTTACGATGGAGCCACTCAATCGGTGAGTTGATTGATTCAGTTGGCACAATCCGCTACCGGATTCAATTAGAATCCGGGTATAGGCAAACCTCAGGCTGAGGTATAAGAGATTCTTTCTCAAATGTGTAGGCTTTCAAATCCACACAATTCCTCTGTCAGTGGATCTAACCCGTCTCCGAGTTCAGTGATGGGAGTCCAGTGCCGTCCTTGTGGAACTCCTCACGAATGTACGCGCATCCGTCGTATTTTTTGTTAACCCCAGCCCCCAATACACACTGACTAGATCGTCTCCATTCAAAGAGTTCTCCAAAGAATTCCAAGGCAGCAGAAACAAGCCTCAAGAACGCCCCTGTCAACTTACAGCAGAACACGCGATCCGGTCGCACTCCGGCCAAGACTGCAACTACGCCTCTAGTCCCGCGAGCGACTTGGCCATCAAGTATTCCTAGACCATTGAGAAGAAAGGGCAAATCTGTCTCACCTGCCACATCGGAGATGGCCATATCCACCCCTCCTACCACCAAGGATGTGGGAGATCAGGCGGGGCCGCAGCGATCACAGACCTTGAAGCGTTCCTCATCCGCCTTACTGCACTCACAGTCGGACAGACCCCACAAGGATACGTGGGGGGTAAACGTACCCACCGTTTCTTCCGAGTCCACCCTGCACCCCGCTAAGGAGAACGCTGTCGGATCCTATAAGAAACCCTTTTACTTTCCGGACAACAATGATCTGCAGCCCTGTCGTGTTCAATACAATTCCGTTTCGTACAGCCAAGAAGATGGAGCTTGGAAGTGGAAATGGATCAGCGAGGAAACCCAACTTGAAGTCCTTATTCGTGTGCGCGTGCGCCCCAAGACACGATTGGTTGATCACGTGATCAGGTGGCAAGGTAGGTTTTAGCATCCCTGCACTTATTGTAATACGGCGGACTCCATTCTCATATTTATATTAGTCACAGCAGGATATAAAATGCATTGCGTGCTTTGTAAAGAAGCTGGTCCATCGGATGGGGGCACTGGATTTTGCGGATTCTGTGCTATGCAGTGCGCACCCCAACAATTTATTTTGTGGCAGCCTTTGTGATTGGCAACTAACCGGCTATAAACTTATAAATAGAGTCGTGAATATCGCCAGCGGGCTAACTGTCTCCAATTTGTGTCTACCCCCAATTCTTAGTTGTAAGAACTTTGTGCTCCAAGTTGGTTATACAGTCTCTCGTTTCTTAACGCACTGCGTGCGCTCCCTCGCTCTTCTTCACCCTTTTCACCATATTTTCAACAATTCCTTGACCCGTCGAGTCGTTTTACTATGGGTATCGCAGATCTGCCATGCAGCGGCTATGTCCAGATGGGGGGTAAGCTACACCGTTGATCATCCTGGGGTGTCCTTGACACTTTGGCTCCGTGCTTAGCGCACTCTTCAGGCAAGCAAAGTGCTGCGGGATGTACTCGGAACTTGGCACCACCGGATACCGCTGGCAAAAATACCCACAGTTCCAGTCGGAACAGCCGGCGCGCAGCTACGACGTCAACGGTCCCGCGGGCCAGGTCCGGATGGTCTGGATTTTCAGGTTTCACGATCCGCTTGCCTGGTCCACTTGGAAGCGTGCTCGGACGTTCTTAAGAGTGGGACCGGAGTCGTTGGTCGGGTCTGGTGAGGATCACTTCTAGCTACGGGAAACGATGGAGGGCCGCCCATGCTGTGGTTCGATTACGTGGGGGTGTGCCTTGGGGCTGGGTGCACAGATGTATTGTTGTGCGGATGAGAGGTTTATGGGGCTGTCCTGTGTCGTTATTCGTAGCTATTAGCGGTTCTTCAATCATGAAGGTTATGCTGGACTACTTGGTTGACGTTCAAGATAACGAAGCGCCCGCGGGCGAAATTGAACTTCAACGACGATTGTATTTCTCCTCATTGACTTGGAGCCAATCCGGTTTTGTGCGAGATGTTCGCTTACCCCATCGTCTTGCTACGCTTCGACTGTCCTTGGCACCCTCTAACCTGGTGGCTCGGAAGGGTACTCGTGAGCCGTTAGACTTTTTGGGGATTGCGTCATACTCCCGAACCCTATATTTGATACTGTACAGGACTGAGTTCCGTTGTACAGTAGACTCCCTCTTATCCCATACATCTGATACCCCATAACCCCTTATACCCCATAGCCTGATCTGTCCACCGATTTGGTGGGCGGGGATTTGGGTACCATAACCCATAAGTCCGCAATACCCCATAACCCATACCCCTTTGTGGGCAAACCCCATAGGTATTAGTCATAAAATCGGTTAGGTAAGCGGTGGTGCCTCTGAGGTTGTCGCACCTCTATGGCAAACTTGTGCCGTTGACGCATTGCAAACACATCTGCCATGAGTTTCTATGCTGCAAAGGCCAACCCGATGACTTTCCAAGTACCCATAATCCACTATTATCAACTTGTGACACTTGAGATGGTTGGCAAGTCTCACACTGACAGGAGTTTCAGACAAAGATATTTATCAGGCTGTGATGGATGCAAGGGAGGCACACGAGAACCTCAAGATCAATGGAGGGGATGACATTGACAATGAAGTTCCACTCGAACAATGTCTAACCCGGGTTGACTTTCTCAAGGTGACAGATGACATAAACGACCCCCTTGCATGGAAACTAGAAGCAGTTTTGGGCTCATTCAGCAGGCTGCTCCAGCTAGATGAGGCCCGAAATATGAAGGAAACAGTTATAACTGACTATTTTTCAAAGTGTTGATTCACATAGTTTGGAGTGGTAAACCCGATACTTTACAATAGGATATGTCTTTCGGAATTAAAATTTTAATACATTTTTAGCATATCTCTGAAAACCCATAACCCCTCATAACCCATACACTGGGCTGTCCACGGAGAGGTATGGGATAAGAGGGAGTCTACTGTATGTATACTATATAGGACTGATACCGGGCCGGTTCCTCTGGGGGACAGGTCAATGGTAGGTCATGATCAAGGGACCGGTTGATGACAGGTGCCATTTAAACTGTACAGCCTCCGCGAAGCTTCCGACGACCACCTTCTTTATCAACGTATCAACAGTTAGGAGCACTCAGACACACTCTAAACCAAGCTCAAACCGATGAATACCTAAACCAAAGCTCGAGGAGTTGGATTTCGGGCCTTGTTTCAAATAGTGCCAAGGCTTACAGCGCTTATACCGTACCGCATGGTGTGGCGGTTAAGACCCGAATTTGAAAAAACAACCGCCTGTTTGAGATCGCCGGTATTGAGCTTGGAGCAGAGAACAGCAAGACGGCCGTCACCTAGGAGTTTTGTTGTGCATCAGGACGGCCACTGACACTGAGGTGGGCTAGTGCTAGATACTTTTTTTTTTCCCGCGATCGAAGTTGTTTGTACTCTTCCAGATAAGCCAAGCCAACCTCGTTGAACTGCCCAAGTACCGCGAATTCAGAAAGCCGACACTGACCACGTTCTCCGGTAGTGAGGCCTGGTGGTAAACCTCGTGCATCACGCGGTCCAAAGGGGGACCCAGAAGATTCCCAAAAATTTTCTTTTTTTACAAAGCCGTACATGATGCAGGGGCTAATTCACCAGGTCACTAAAAAAAAAAAACATCCGACAGCCCGCGTGGTCTACATTACAGGGCCCAAGGAAATCCCCTCTCAGTACCCAGCAGGTGGATGGGAATAGCGTCTGCGCATCATGCCAATAGAAACATTGGAACCACTCGACTCGAAGGGCGGTTTTCCTCCAACAAACATCACGCACATGACGCCATTCAAACTTCAACTAGCCCTCCACGTCTGCTTGTATTAGTCTATTGTAGGTTACCTATACGGATGCATGTTACCGTACCTTCTAGCTGGGGGCCCCGATTACCTTATATGCACAAAAGTCTTCGGACGACTGGCCATTGTCCGTCCCATTTTGAACTCGTACCACCACCATCTTCCCTAGAGCTCTGGTGCGCTGGTCGAGGGCGTTCCTCCTGGGGGTCGCAGTCTCTACAGGCTGCAGGGACACATTGAGGGCATCGCCCTCCCCCCCCCTTTTCCCTCCCCATCCCTTTTTTTTGGTCTTCATCGTTCACAAATGTCGACACCATGGGCCTCAGCTCTCAACTCTACCCCTGGGCTCCGGCCCTCGACTCTACCCTTGGGCTTCAGCCCTTATCAAGACCATGCCAGCGTCAACCTATGGAGTCGACGTCTCCTGGATTTTCCCGGTTAGCCCGGGTGAGCTGTTTTTGAGGGACTATCTTTCACCCGGATTTCTTTGACCCCTCCCCGGTATCGTCAACTTCGATTCCCACAATTCTAGTATTTCCGCAGCTTATACTGCCCATCATTTTGTGGCAACTCCGAGTCTATCTTCGTACGTTTGCTTCTATGCCCCCCCTTTGTTCAACCCTTTCCGGACTGCTCTTCGCCCATTTCCCACTTCACTTTACCCGGTATATTTAGCAGTGGTTCTGCTCTATATATGTCCACACCCTTAGTTGATATCATAGTCTCTTACACGGTGCATCGGTAAGGGAAGGAGTCCCATTATCTTGCTGTAAGTACATGACTCGAAATATAGATGGAATTTAAGAAAGAAAAATCATCACTACTCCTGGAAGGCAGTAAGCGTCGAACAGTGCCTGGGTGAGGCCGCGCAAGGAACTCCGAGCTAGAGCTGTCTGGTAGATGACCATCTAAGTCGAGGGTTATTTGACTGCGCAAACAGGCCGCGCGGTGCGATGCAGGATATCGGCGACGCTTGGAGCTTGTCTGCCTTGTAATGGATAGTTGCATCTTGTACATGTACGTGTGTTGATGGAAGACACCACTGAGACTACCGTGATAGACCGAGAGTGCGAGTGAAGTGGCAGTGCAAGTATTGACCCAGGAGGTCGTTGACTTGGACCTGAGGCAGGGGGGAGGGGGGGGACGAGATGGGAACACAAGACAAGGCGAGATACCGAACCAAGATGGGGTGTCAATGACTCCGAGTCGGAAGTAGGTGGCTGACAGACTGAAACAAACTCAGGTGATTGCAAGACTTGAAAACGAGGGGCTTACATGTCGTCCACAGAATCGGATCATTCACTCCCACTATCCACTATCCAGACCACCAATACAGTAGTCATTCCGCATTCCTGGACTAGGAACGGTTAAGTAAATGGCAAGTCACGGCGCAGAGAATGGTCGAGGAACGACGACAACCTAAGAGCCACTCGCTGCGGTACTATGGTGCCCACCTAATCAGTCTGGGCCTTCCGCGTTCAGTTTATGCACGTGCCCACACAATTGTAGTCGCCGTGTTTTACATGCACCTCCTGCATGGATCGTGGTAGTAGGATCAATTTGCATTCCAACCAAAACAGGAGGTACACAGGTCGATAAATACGTCGAGACTGAGCGCGCGGTGCCAGGATGACTGCTTCAAATTCAGGTCTCAGTGCCCGGTGCCCAGCCCCTGCAAGCTTCAGGATGTGGGTGGGGTTCGATTCCAACTACTCGACCTAGCCTTCTGTGGTCGGGACTAGAAGCTAAAATTACAGAAAAGGCGTCATTCGCGAGGTAGAGAGATATCATCTCTTTAGTAAATGTGGCATACAGGCCTCATGACCTGGATCCAGAAAATTCAACGAGTGCCGGCGTAGAAGATTTTCATTTGTTTCAGTTCCAGGCGAGTCTCGTGATTCTCATCTGCGGAATGCGCAATCCGGTTTCCGATTCGAAAACACGGGCATGCCGGTCCCACTAGGCCCGGGAATTGGTCTTTCAGTGAAAAAAAAAAACGGAAAAAAGCTTTCAAGACCAACTTGACTAAAATTTGCACAATCGAGTCAGACTTTGAGTAAATTTGAGTGACAATGGCAGAGAATGACTTACAGTAAAGTCAGACCCCGTGTTGTGTCGGTGACGGCGGCGCTGCTGCAAGGACCGCAAATAGGCCTTCAACTCACGGTGTTCGGCTTGGGGCTCTTCAGACTCTTGCCATGACATCCTGTTCGAACAGCACTAAACCACCAAATCTACTGTATCAAGATCCTTTACAAAAACGGACACATTTCAATTCCCGCACATCCAAATAAAGATCTATAGAGCTAGCCGAAGGACCTGGACCTGGAGTTTGTTGGCACAGGTCTCTCATTGAATTGCCGTGCTTGGTGGTCACATGCGAGATCAATGGACACAAAAATAGAATTCGTCCAGATTCTTACGAGAAGCCATCCAGAGTGGGTGTGCCACAATATATTTTTCCTTACTTCGAGCCTCTATTTGCATCAGCGCAGTTGATAAACATATTAGGTAACTTATCAGTTACTACGTGCCGCTACCCAGTAATATGTCGCTTGTCCAAAAAAACTTGTGGCACAACGTCACGGTGCTGTATATCGAAGCCTGATTTTGTTACTCCCTCTAACTCATGGCCTTGTAACCCCGGCCATATCGGTGCCCATCATACACACAGTCTTAATTTCATCTCCCTTTACTGTTTTCCAAACTGAATGGTCTGGAGTAAGCACTATGAGCGCCCTATCATGAACGACTCGGTGGGAACTAAGCCATGAGGTCCTCCCGCCTCTCGATACAATAACGGCGTCAACATATAGAATCCATCTTATCGTCATGGTATCGCGTGTGCACTGTCAATGCTTCTTTGATGTGAAATTTTTTTTGAACTACATTCACCGCTAGCATGAACTCTATCTGCGCTAAAAGTCCGAGCGCCACTGCCAAAGCATGCATTCGTCTTGAACTGAATTCTTTTCCCCTCAACACCTGTTACTACTAACACACCGTTCTTGACTGGTGCTTGAATTCGGTCGTTGGGTTGCGTCACTGAGTCTATTGGAGAATTCTTGGGATTAGCAGCAACATCCGACTTTCATTATAATCCCCATGGCATGGCCCTTCAATCCCCGTTGCGACAGCGTGTGGTTCTCACCTCAGACGTGCTGCTTCGTGAAGTTTTCCTCTATAAAGATGTGACTAGTGTCCCGAGGAGATTTTCGAGCTCTCGCAGCAGCTATGGTCAACGCACTCGCCGTTCTCCCGTCTTTTTTCTTGCTTGCACTCGCTTCGTCCAACTTCAAACGCGACATGCGCCTTCATGAGCGCCGCGATGGTGTCCCAGAAGGCTTCACGAACAAGGGCCCCGCGCCTGGAAATGCTACTTTGCGTTTCCGCATCGCGCTTGCCCATAATGACATCGAGGGCCTCCAAATTAAGCTCATGGATATCAGCACGCCGAGCAGCCCGCAGTACGGTCAATGGTTGTCCAAGGAGGAGGTAGGCCCATATTGATGGCTGCCCGTTCACCGTGGATTGCCAAATGCCTCCAACACTAGGTCGGCGCCTTCGTGACTCCTAAGCCTAGGACTGTCACAGCGGTCAACAAGTGGTTGGGGGACAACGGCCTCAACGCGACGGTTTTGTCGCCGTTCGGAGACTGGATCGGTTTTGAGACGACCGTGTCTCACGCGAACGCACTTTTCGACGCTAAGTTTTCCACTTTTGTGCACGATGGAAGCGGGAAGAGTGCCTTTCGTACCTTGGCATATTCAATCCCAGCATCGCTCAAGGACCACCTCCAACTCGTCCACCCTACAATCACGTGTGTGATTTACCTCGTTCTTCGAAGGGCGTTTAAAGACCATTTGGTGCCGTCTATAGCTTCCCTGCCGCAAATAACATTGTGCGGCCGATCGTCCATTCACCAGCAAAAATCATGTCCAGCAGAAACATAACGTCTGCAGTCACACCCACATCGTGCGACGCAGTGATGACCCCGGAGTGCCTCCAACAGCTATACAAAATCCCTACGACACCCGCCTCCCAGTCATCGAATAAGCTTGCCGTCTCAGGCTTCCTTCAGGAATTTGCAAATAAGGCCGATCTCAGTGTATGTGTCAAAGCGAGTGACTCCATCCTAAGAGTAAAACCAGTCTCCTTTCAGAAATTCCTCCAGAAATACCGCACTGATCTATCCCCAAACAACACCTTTACCCTTCAAACAATCGATGGCGGCACCAACCCACAGACTCCCGACCAAGCTGGTCTCGAGGCCGTGAGTAACTGTTATTGACAGGCCTCGCAACATCGAATTACATAAATTGTCATGATTCTGAAGGACCTTGACGTACAATACACGATTGGTATTGCGTCCGGCGTGCCGACTGTCTTCGTCTCCGTTGGCAACCAATACCAGGACGGCGATCTTGAAGGATTTCTGGACATCATCAACTTCTTGAGCAGCGAGAGTGCACCCCCACAGGTCCTCACCACCAGCTACGGACAGGGCGAAAACACCATCTCCCACGCGTTGGCTCAGTACTCATCGAGCTCTCTTGAAATCCCGCGTTTCCCTAACCCTGTTATTCAGCAGGCTGTGTAATGCCTACGCGTCTCTTGGCGCCCGAGGTGTCAGCATCATCTTCTCATCCGGCGACGGCGGTGTTTCGAGTTCACAAAGCACAGAATGCACGACCTTCATGCCTACCTTCCCGTCTGGTTGCCCATTGTTCGTCCTTTCCTCCCTCCTAGTCCCACCACTCTGACCTCCTTTCCGCAAACCAAGCGTGACCTCGGTCGGGGCGACAAAGGACTTCAACCCGGAAACTTCCGCCCCCTTCTCGTCCGGCGGTTTCTCGAACTACTTTGACACACCATCGTACCAAACAGCCGCTAAGGCTGCTTACCTGACCGAGCTCGGGAGCACCCATGCAGGGCGGTTCAACACCTCCGGCCGGGGCTTCCCCGATGTCGCCGCGGCGGGCACCAACTTCGAGATCGTGCAGAGTGGCTACGTGACCAGCGTCGAAGGCACAAGCTGCTCGACCCCCGTTTTCGCGAGCGTCGTCTCACTGCTGAACGATCGTCTCATCGCGGCCGGCAAGCCGGTGCTCGGCTTCCTGAACCCGTTCTTGTACTCAACTGGCGCGAGCGCGCTAAACGATATCACGACTGGTAACAATCCCGGATGTAACACGAATGGCTTCCCTGCAAAGGCGGGATGGGACCCTGTGAGCTCATTTCCGTTCTATGGCCGACCATGTATGTACTCACGTCTACGACTACAGGTATCTGGACTGGGCACACCGGACTGGGCGAAGCTGTTGGCCGCTGTCAGGCTGTAATGTAAGGACTGACTGGAGCGCCATCACGCAGAATATTAATTACTCCATGAAATCAACACTGAATGTAATCACATACATTGTACGTTCCCAAGGTTATTTCCGCGATTTTAATTATCCGTTGTTATCTCTCCCGTGCCCATGGTCGAGAGTGTGAAATGCATTATTATTTGGTTGGTATGATCACTATTGTCTTTTTTTCCAAGTTTTTATTCTGTGCCGACAATATCTCGCCTCTACACAAAAAGTTGTAGGACTATCCATTTGCCCATATAGTTAGATGCAACCGAAGCTATGTCCTATTTCAAGACACAGCAGGCCGTCGTGAGGCGGTAATATCGAAAAATCCCACATACAACGTTTCACACACAGCATATGAAATCTTAATGGGAATTTAGTGGGGAAAAGACAAAGACCTCGATTTCCGTTCAGTGCAGGCATTGGTGCCACCAGTGCGCACCGTAACTGGCAGGTTCATTGCTTCGTGCTTGTCGTGCCCAAGGTATAAGAACGGACTTTGGGCGAACTGGAAATGCCTCTACTGTATGTTTTGCGACAGTGCCATTACTGTAGACGTAACGTGTGAGTCATGTGAGCCTTCAGTTAGAGCTGCGGCGGCACTCCTGCTGTCAAACGAGAAAGGCATGGGAAGACACCTCATGTACCACGCACTTCGTCTTGTGAATATGGTCACCATTAACGGCACACCAGCTTAAACGCTGGAAAGCACATAGTACGTGATGTTCCTAGGGGCTCCTTCCATATCCTTCGGAGTTGATCCCACGATTCCCACGTCCTTGGCTGCCGTCGAGCTTTTGGTGCCCGTTCCTGCTGGAAACCACGACTCTCTCTGACTCGGGGACCAAGTGTGTTCCATTTGACTTCACTCGGGACTGGTACTGTACCACTCGCCGCTAAGCGGCACAGGTGAATCGGTGTGACTAGGCTCCCGGGCCGGTGCTCGTACTAGATATTTGCCATTCTATTGGCACCACCGCGGCGCGATTGTGCCAGTGGCACCATCAGGCACCTTCGAGACCCCACTTCTATCTTCACTAAGAACTGGCTTATCGACAAATCTGGTCCACGTTGTCTGGCCAAGTAATACGTCTGTCAGGACTTGAGCATGCACTGGCAAACGGTACCGCTGCAATATAAAGCCCAGAAAAACTACTACTAGTATGGGTCAATCACGCGACCCTCAACGTACAGTTAGTTGATTGCAAGTGGAACCAATTTTAGTGATGGGTATTCCGAAACGTCCCTTTGGAACTTGTAGGCATATCCTCCACGTATCTCAAGATCCTGGCTCCCAACACACTAACTAGATCATATTCTTTTGTAGTTGTCCACAGAGAAACCACCTCCAAGACCTCCAAGGACACACCAAATCCTCCCAGAACCAAGGGGACGGCCAAGAGGCTTGCCAGGAGGTGCTGTTCAGACGCAGTTGCTATCACGTCCTTTGCGACCTTCCCCTTGACTTTCCCTGTCATGTGGTGCTTCGTTACACTAGCAAATCCAGATACGCAGGCGAGGAAAAAGCAGGCGCAACGCAGCGCATCGTTTCCGCCTCCCCGGCCATCCACCTCGTCAGAATAGGAACCTCAAGCGTCGTGCCAGCACGCCTGAGGTGAGCGTGTTGATCCCGTGCCAATGGAATTAAGAACTAACATTGCATTTAACTCTTCCTTTGCATTCCCTTCGCGGCGGCCTCCATTCTCGTTCCGACTCGAACACTACCCATATGCTTTCAGTAGGATATAAAATGCATGGTCTATTTTGAAGATAGACGACTTACCCGATCTGGTCCCCATGATCTCGGACCTCGGTCTTGTGACATGATGCAGTGTACCATCGACGCCTCTGCAGGTGGTTTCCACCACCAGAACACGCAGTTTAAACGCAGTTGCTGCCATCGACATACTGAAGGTTCACTCAATCCATAACTATCACGTACCATAAGAGCTTTGTCTTTCGTTATACAGCCCTCCACCCTACGTAACGATAGGTGCTCTCCCTCGCACTTCACTCTTACCTCAGTATTTATTCTGTACTAAAGAATTATCAACGTCGAGTTGTTTTATGATGGGCGTCGCAGTTCCGCTATGCAGCGGCTACATCCACAACAGGGGTAGGTCGCACTGTATCCTCGAGTGTATCCTGGGGCCCCCTTGTCACCATGCCTAGCGCTCTCCAGACCAGCAACACGTCCTAGCAAATAGAAGCACTCCAACATGAGGGGCTACTTAGAACATGATCTCACCCGCATTTGCTGGGACTACCCAAGCTGACCATCACACTCCTAATGACGCCCGCCGGCGCGCGGCTACAACATCGACGGTCCCGCGAGCCAGGTCGGGATGGTCTGGCTTTTCAGAGCTTCACAGTCCGCCTGCCTGGTCCACTTGAAAAAGTGCTCGGACGTTGTTAGGGGCGGGGCCAGGGCCGTTCAGGCTTATCTGGTAGGGATGGCTACTGGGAACGATCATTGACTGTTCACACCATGCGTTGCTGGGTTCTCAGATAATTATATATATTGTGACGTTTCCGAGTCCTTGCGCAGATATACGGTTACAATCGTTGAAGGAAAATTCCGTATTCAGTTATCTCGTGACCCTGGGTCATTTTCTGGCCCACCTTCCCCTTACCAAGTGTCAATCGTCATTTAAACACCCTCCTTATACTCAGCGCGGCGCCTATCTTTCTCCTTTCGACACTGATGTCGCCTGCGAGCGTTCCGCTCACGTTCGGGCACCGTATTAGGGTTTTCATTCTCGCTGAGATCTCGGCGGTTTCAGCTTCCGCCGTCACCTTTTTAGCTTCAATCGCGGTGTGTTCTTTTTCAAGTCTGGTCTCCGATGGACAACACGTGTTGACTTGCCTTTCGCCCAACAGCACATTCGTTCGGGCTCAAGTCGTAGATAGTGTTTTTCTTAAACAGTCAGTCGGTGACCCAATTCAGGCTCTCGGTAAGCCATGCTAGGCTCCGTGAGAAAGCGTCTCAGAAAGGCCGCACAGGTGGTCGATATGAGGTACCTCCCACTCATACACATGCCCTAACATCTCGATTATTTCACTCAGACGGTAAGCCTTGCATTCTGTACAACATAAGGCATGAATATTCAACCCACGTCAAGCAACTCGAGTGAGTGATTAGGTAGCGGAGAATCCGCCCGGGCTGACATTCAGTGTGCGATCAGGGCGGGCTTGACTTTGAGTCCGTTCGTTTGGCAGATGACGATATGCAAACACGCAGAACATTATCATCTACAAGTTCAGCACGGTCGTTTCCAGTTGAGACCCGGTACCAATGTTGTTTCGTGCTTGGCTTATAGTGGCCGACATATGGACCTCAATTACCCCTAACGTGGTCATCGATGTCACGCTTTTACGGACCTACTGGAGCATGTGGGTCATTTCACTTGATCGGTGGAGACAGGTAGTGACACTTTCCTAAGGGTGTTGGATAGCGAAAGAGTTCTATGTCCGGAAGACAGTTGCTAATCTCATGTGGATGTGGATCACAGCCTTCTCGAGCTTGTAGGCCTATGTATCCACTTTCTCGTACTCGGGCACTTTATTACAGTGAAAGGATGGCACGTACAAGAATCCTTGGACATCCCCACAACTAATAACATACCCTCCGGAACTCTAATATCGTCGCAACTGCTGAAATCTCCCTTCTTAGTTACTAAATCGTTTTCCTCGTCAGTTTTCGAGTTCCTTTCAGTCACTCGTACAGCTCGCCAGTGCTTGCGTCAGCCATTCAGATCTGCACGCTACAGCGAGTTTGCTGGGCACAACAAGCCTTTCGTTGCCACTGTAATCGCCGACGGGTTCTATTTGTCATCCAGCTTTCTCAACGTCCTCTTATATACATACATGCGCCCCGATTTACTTCCCGAACCCAGCGACAACTTGGACAATCGGTCAGTCACAAGTCATCCCGAGTTCGCGCAAAGCCGAAGCGATCTTCCAGGTTCCACTATCCTCGGCAATACTCGTGCGGTCGACAAGGTCCCCTGTACCCGACCCTCTCCGGAAATGTTCGCCAGCTCGGTGCTCGATGACGACTGATAGATCGATCGCTATTCGTCACGGTTATGTAGACTCGGGGGAGACATTGGGTCAAAAGGGGGTGCCAGCTGCGAAGATACATGATAACCTTAACTCAGTCTCTTGTTTTGCGACTTTGCTACTACCAACAAATTACCCTTCGGATTACCTCTATGATGAGAATATGCGCATGCGATGACTAGGATGCACATTGCACGACTCTTTACTTTTTTGACCCATAATAAAGCCAAAGTGGTTGCAAGTGACCCTATCTTGACCCCATGTGGTACACACCAGGTACCTATCATGATTCGTAGTAGCTCGGTAACAAGCTGCACCGAAAACCACGAGCAAGGCGAACGAGCCGTGCTTCGTATTACGAGCTCCGTGCTTCTGTGCCTGTTCCAGACGACACTACCCAATCGGGTGGCTAGCTTAGCTCTTTTCGTCACTATGTTCCGCGCGCACATCAGCGGCCACAGCCGCGGCGGGATCACCTGTCAGTGTAGAATGTAGACTTACTGTAAAACGGTCCAGGTGACACAAGACAGGTGACATAAGAAGTCAAGGCACAAGTTCAAGTTGAGCCCGGTGGAGAGAGCACACGTAGGCGATTACGTTACTCATAGCCCCTGCCACGTCCTCGACTGCAACTGTATCGTATCAGGACTTTTGAGGTCATCTTTGAAAGGCCATGGCTTGCTTGAACCAGGGGAGTCCAAGGGACCAAGTATATTATTCCTGACTCGGAGGGCCACAGTGTCGTCTGCAGGAAAGCGTGCCCCCAGTGACGTATCCTGCTCCACTCTCATGAACGAACTAAGGCAAGACCCCTACTAGGTGCCCTTGCTCCGAGTCTCCTCGCCACACCTGGAGTCGTCAACTGTCACCTCCTGTACACTCCATTATCACTACATACGAGGGTTGGAGACTATCATTGAGTCCCATGCTCCTCAAAGCATCACAGATAGGCGGTTTCCCTAACCATCGGGAACTAGTATGGCCAAAGCAGGAGATGGATTGGTCCCACTACGGGATCAATCCCTCTTCTACTTCTGTCATAGGAATCCAACCTCTTTGGAGTGCGCCCACAAATATGAGAGCATCTGTCTCAGGTTTGTCGACAGGAATAGGTGGGTTCTAATGCACTGACAAAGTCGTCTTCATCCGATGCTTTCCCACCGAGACCTTCAAGGCAGAAATTAGCCCCAAAGATGCTCTTGGCAGGTTACGCCAGAGCACACCATGTAGTCATGGTCGCACACGCCTCAGTCATGCTATGCCTCTGGTACTGGCAATCCGGGATTGGCAGGTCCGATTCTCTTGCTAGTCACGAGAAAGGTATTTCCACTGTTCCCACAATCAAAGCCGTGGATGTTCAAGCTCGACGACGATGCCACGATTGTGTCGCTTATCGTGTGGCACCTTATCACACCCAACGTGGGGTAAATGTTTCAAGGATACTAGGACGCAGGGAGCAATCAGGTACGCCGCTACTACACTCAGTCTCTTCACACCCATACCTGTCAGATCTTTCTTTTCCCTCCGAGGGTGTGAAAATGCATGTGGATCCTGGAGCTGTGCATCCGTATCAGGTTATCGGATGCCAAGATGGGTTTAGGGGTAAGATAAGCCATGGCTCCTCATATCTCACACCCTTCCTCTGCACCCTTACCCTTGCGGCTTCCGTTCCTACTCCCATTCGACCGTTTCCCATATGCTTATATTGGGCCACAACAGAATATAAAATGCGCGATGTATTTCGTAGCAATGGCGATTCCTTGGATCTGGCACTCGCACCGTCTTGTGCTTCTTGACGTGGTGCAGTGCTCACCCTGGCACTCGTGCCATAAACGCCCCACTCAAACCATGGCTGTTTCTTATAAGGTCTTTGTGCTTAGCTGTAGAGATTCTCACTGTCACCTACGATAAGTGTGCGCCTTCAAGTTCCTTCCTCACTTTTCGCTCACACTGCTGTTTGTGTTCTGCATTGAACAAATCCCTAACTCATCAAGTTCAAGTTGTTTTTATCATGGGCGTAGCGACCCTACCATGCAGCGGCTATATCCTATACAGTCAGTAGCATTCCCAATGTGTACCCTAGTATCCTTGTCCATGTGCTTAGTGCTTTCTCCAGACCAGCAATCTTCCACGGCAAAGAGAGGGAAACGGACCCAAGGGCAAACCGGGCCACCAGCGGCATCCAGGACCACTCACACTTATAGCAGCCGGCCTCATGTTCCGACGTCGACAGTCCCACGAGCCAGGTCAGGATAGTTTGGGATTTCAAAATGGCCGAAGTGGCCTCATCCACCCGGAAGGGTACTTGGGTGTTAAGGATGAGGCCAGAGGCAGTAGTCTGGTGAGCAAGCCGGTGAGGATCGTCTAATAGCGACCGGGGATAATGGAGAAGACGATATACGACTGTTCGCATTCGCGTTTATGGCGTTGTGTCGCAAGGCAGGGTTCTCGGATAGACCATCGATTTCGTTGCATAGATTAGGGATCAAAGGCACTGACCTTGAGGACACTAGTGGCTTGTGTTGTTCTTCATATCAAGATATTGAAACTGGCCATATTACTGATACATTCAATGGAGACATGCTATTTGCGCTTTGTTTAATTTGCGACATTACAGTACTACAGTAACAAGCCTGGAGCCTTATCGAATACAGCGCCGGTTCCATTGCTACGGGCCTTGGACTCAAGTCCGCTTTCACTTCTGCCAGAGTGCATCGTTGGCCCACCGGACAAGGGCTGGGCTCAGCCTTCAGCGCTTCAACCGTCAAACTTCAAGCTTCAACGTCTCAACACCCGGCCGATGCACCACTGTCAGCATGGCCCAGCATCATATATAAGGTCCCATTACAGGCGATTGGTGGCACGACCCAATGGAGCCGGCGCACTGCGGCCATAGCCTACTTTATCGTGCTGTTAGATGTCACGAAGCTTTAGTATAGCCATCAGTGCATCAGTCACCACGTTATCTCACTCAGCGACCTTATCTTGCTGGTGGGCTGTCACACCCAACCTGTTTATGTTGATAAAAATCGTGTCGTTTTCTTTGCACACGTATGTATTATAGATCGCCCACCGTACTAGAAATGATTTGAACGCCTGGGCAATTTCGAAGTGTGGTGGCCACAGACCGCAATATGACGTAAGTGATGAACAACAGCGTGCCGTATCCCTATGACTAGTATCAGTGGTATATGAAATTCTAGAGCTAATCGGATTGTTCGAACACATTTATTGGCCCAACATGGCAGCAACTTGGCACTTGTCAGGTCATGCTCATGAGTCACGCAGCCCAGACCTACGATGTCATGTGTTTAGTTATAGCTCAAGTGACTACGATTTGTATTTTCCAATGAACCCCGTTGTGTGTACTCTAGTTCTCACAATTCTCAAAGCTCGAAGGTTCCCAACGTACAGGCCAAAGGATCATGGTTCTCGCTAGGCTGTTCACAAATGGTCGATCACGTCCGCCGCGCGTCATGGTATACAAGCACCACCACAGGACCTTGCGTCATTCTCCTGTCAATCAAGAGAATCTTGTGATCTTGTAGGAGTAAGGTCACAAGTGCCAACGTCCCTCATTCGAGCAATCCTTGAGCCCATTGCCCAACGAATTCCCAAATACACAGCACGGGTATGTAGCGTACGCCCACCTATTACATGGTGCCTACATTATGTGAACCACCTTCTGTACCGACTTCCCGTGCCAATATACATGGATTAGGCGACGATACCGTTCATGGAAGGTGTTCGGGTGATTACTGTAGTCAAATTTGTCTCCCTGGAGTGTCAATCTGGCACTATGGCGTTCTTGGTCGTGGTATAAGGATGCACTAGATGACAGGCCAGACAAACAAACAAAGTAAGAGCCCTGCAGGTGAGAGGCGGTCCAGCGTATCTCACGTATTGTCTCTTGTGAAGCTCCTCTGCACGCCTGCTGCGGACAGGTGGCAAGACATCGTGGCATGCCCAAAGAGATGGGACTGCGAACTGTACAACTCATGACCATGCCCCGTAGTGTACGTATTGCTTTAGATGGACCCGTTGCTTTGCCGCAAAACGCCCAGTGCGCTTGCCATTCCCGCGTGGATGATATCTTAGAACACCCACATCGCACCAACCACATTCGAGTGAACCCATAGTATTGCACGGCAGTAGTGAGCCTAAGGAACAGCATACTATGCTCTTTGTGCCCATTTCTGCTGTGTCAGTGCAGTCCCCTCGGTGGAGAGGTGCGAGTGTACAATGATGAGAAGTGTAAGACACTAAAAGCCTAGATGAACTGGGGCGGACTTTCTCAACCAGAAGGGGGTCGATGCCACGAATGCGATTGACTGAGGAAACATAGTCCACGCATCTCCGGAGAGACTAAAGCTATTCCTCATTCAAGGGCCACGATGGCTATACCAGGTTGACCCATGGGGTTGAACGCAATAACTAGCCCAGATGAAACTCCTTGCCTGACCAGCTCAGTAGTGAGAGGCTATCCCGGATCTGTAAAGTAGGTGCAAAGATATGAGACTCCGCTATGGACGGGATTGTGCTCTCAGAATCAGCTGAGGGGAGGAATGATTGGCCTCTCTATCCCGCAGCCCATGCCATACGCATGAAAACTTCGCATGAAAACTCGACCTGGTCAGCTGCACTTGCACCTACGATTAAGGTCTTTCTGTATGGAACGTAAAGAAGGGATTGCAAGTTACGTCAAGCGGAATGGTCACGCACCTCGCACTTGAAAGACGTAAAGAGCGCACAGAAATTGACTTCTTGAGGGCCCCGATCTTGTCGGTGCGTCGAGGAGACGTCTCGTGATCCAGAGGCTGCTTTCGCTCACTTCGGGGACATACACGAACGACGGTGGCGATGGCAAAGGGTGAAATTGCGCTAGTCGGATAGTCTGCCGGGGCACTGGCAGTATCCGAGGTGAGGAGCCTGTGATGGGGTGCTGCCACCTCTTCTCCCGCACACGGAATGGTGAGGCCCTGACTTCGTCGGAGTGCCCTTCATCCGGACGAACGGCCCTGTCACCTGACTTCGCGGGCTGTAAAGGACTCCGAAGTACTCTGCCTGCGTTGATTGCGGAGTGAATTGGTTGCTGACCTAACGTCATCAGGCCGCCCAAGTTTCTCGGAGCGGCAAATTGAGGGAGAAAGCGAGGTAGGTTAGGAGAAACTTCTGACGATGTGCACATATTGAAATCAAATCCCTGAGTGAAGCGGAAGGGGCAAAGCTCGGCAATCGAAGGAATTGAGCCGGTGCGTCAGGGCCGTCTCTTTTTGTTCTGGTCCGATGAGTCGTGGCAGATGAATTACGCGACGCCCTGATTCCTCGAAGTAAATATGACCCAACATTCTGTACTCAAACGTCAGTACTGTAAGTTAGAGGCTGAGAAAAAGGATAGGGAGGCGTGGGAAAAAGGCCTTTGTCGCAATTGCTAGTATGCTGAAACGTGTAAGAATTTGACAGAACATAAAATTCTTGCGGTGACTTGGACATTCAAGAAGAAAGGTGCAGGCGGTACTAAAAGTGTCCCTCCGTCGGTAACCGCAATATGACCCGAAAAGTGTTCGGGTTCGGGCACGACAGAGGCACAGCCCATCCACACGCCAATCTCGTGACGCGTTAACCGAGCGAGCATATGTTCCTCAACTCACACAGCGGCCTTGCCGTGGTCAGCTGACGAGTATGGCAGTGCGACAAGATACCGACTCCCGGTTCTGCCTCCTGGACCACCCGAGAAGAGCCAAAAGAGTCCAGTAAGGAACAATGTCTTCGAATTCGAGACAAGAAAGGATCGCCCGGTGTCCATAATAGCCGGTATCCTAGTGCATGAGTGTGAGCTGGAGTGTCTTTCTTGAGAAACGCGAGACACGTGCGTTCGTGCTAGGTAGTAGACGAACTAACCGACCTTCGAATAAAGGGGAGGGACGCAGTTGACCCGGACTTGCCTCCGCTTCTCCCGGTCCCCTTCGCCTTTTCGGTTCGTCTGTTGTATTGTTCCCAGGCGCTCCTCGGCATCGCTAACCGGAAAGAAGGGTAAAGATGCAACAGCATCACAATAAGGGCTGCCTTTCAGTGCCCGCCCCACTTGTTGTATAATGTGCTTGTGCTTGTTGTGGCCAAATGCGCCAATGTGACATGCCGTGGAATAAATGCTATGGTAGGAAGCAATTGCAGGCTCGCCGCGGCGGAGCTTCCACTGACCGCCTTGACGTGGCTCTGATTATTTAGCTGACACAAGCCTGATCTGACAAAGTGTAATCGGCACTTTCCGAACAACTGAATAAGCTGAGTAGCTGTGCACCACGCTGGCACGCCGCTGCGGCGCCCATTGACAACTAACTCTATACGGCATGACTGGGCTGGGTGAACGGTAATGCAATACATGTCACTTTAAACTCGCATGTGCCCAGTGCATATGCACCGCACGGCTGCAGTGTTTTACAGTAAATAGCGGAAACATTGTACGCCCGTGAGCGACGGTATTTTTTCAATAGAAGAATTTGTTGATTGTAATGCCATCACTGCATTGCAGTGTGTGGTCTCGCTGGG
This sequence comes from Lactarius psammicola, assembly GCA_025769895.1. Lineage (NCBI taxonomy): Eukaryota > Fungi > Basidiomycota > Agaricomycetes > Russulales > Russulaceae > Lactarius > Lactarius psammicola. The sequence goes on from WTXK01000097.1 coordinate 88,875, forward strand.
CCGCGCGCCTACGTCAATCTGGGCGTGCCCGGGACATTCGCCTGTCAGATCACACTACAGTCCATCGTAAGGTTGAGCCGGTTCCAGAGCCGTTCGCTGATCGCTAGATTAGTGGCGCCAGCGCGCGTCCGTGTCGTTGCCCGCCCACTGTTGGAGAAGCTTCCAGCCTCTTCTGCGACGATCTGCCACGCGCGCTAGTCAGTGGGCATGGCGATATCTCAGGGCTACGTACCATGCGCCTGCCCATGTCTGCCATGCGACGGGAGCCATACACATACGGAGAGTACATTACCGTCTTTGCTCAACTTGACCGCATGGCATTGGGGAGATCAGCTCATCAGCGCTTCAGCTTAGGGTTCGCCAAGCTGGCGACACATATGCTCATTTTGGCGAGATAATTTTTTTTTACACTTTTTTTTTAACTCCCCGCCTCGACTTGAAGATCGTCTGGACCCTTGATCGATAGTCGTGCTATATTCGGATCATGAGATCATGGAGGACCCAAACCAGACCTCGAATTACTTCCCATTAGGGGCAGCGGCGGTGGGAACTCACAATTTTGGCTTGTATATGCGGCATGAGAAGGTTACCATCAAGTGACGGAGGGGCAATGCGGCTCGCCATGTAGATTGACCTCGTTGGTCCCCTGGTCGAGACTCGAAGTCGAGACCAAATTGTTAGGATTCGTCGACTGAGAACCAAGGGAAGGGAAGCGTTTCGATATTTCAATATTTGATGATGTCACGGGCTCAAAAGCCGAGACCCGAGACAATCTTCTGAGTAACTTACACACAGGGTCGCGAAATTGGCAGGGGGAAAAAAAAATTATTATGGAGTGGAGCGGAGTCAGGGTCGAAAGTCAGAGTTGAGAATGTGCAAATAAGCGGGACTGAACGCCACCAAAACCCCAGATGGAAAGAAAACAAAAAGAATCCCGGAGTTAGACCGTTGCGAGGCGTGCGTGAGGTGATGCGTGCTGGAGACGTCATACTCATTTGTGTACTTGTACAACAACAACAACAACCAAGTGGAGAACAAGGGGTCGACGTCCGTGTTGGCAGACGGCTGGCAATACTGGTTGTGGTCTAGGATGCAAGACATCGGGATATGCGTGGGTGTGTAGAGTAGTGACGACGATATGCAATACAAGAACAATTTAACGTGAGTGTTGATAGAAGGGCGTGACGGGAACTAAAACGAGTCGTGATGATGTACATACAACAGGCACCTGTCCTGGTAAAACATTATTTCGCACTCAAGCCAATTCATCTTCAGAATCTGATGCCACGTCCTCGCTGACGTTATCGTCGCCAGGGAGGGTGCACATGGACAGACGACTAGGTTGGTAGCCAGCACGCATGAACGATCCACGGCGTGCGCAGCGCATGGGTCGTGCACGGCCAGCGCGGTTAAGCAGCAAATTTGCCACCATCTTCGCCTGGTACTCCCGCTGCGAGCGTGGCACGCGGGCCGGGGCGAGCGAAACGACGAGAGGAGGGGAATGCGAGATTGGTTTTGGCTCCGAGGTGTAGCCCGATGCCAGGAGGAGCGCCGGGCGGTGGCGCGGAGTGGGGGGCAATGCAGGGGGCGCTACAGGCGCGACCAGAGGCGAGCTCGGACGGACGGATAGGTCTTCCGCGGACGGGGAGGGGTGGTACGAAATGGCGTTTCGTCGCGAGGCCGTGTTGCGCCGCGGGATGAAGGGTGGGGCGCTACTGGAATTAGGCGCACACGGAGGTGCAGGTGCGGGTGCGGATGCCGGTGAGGGGAGCGCACGGGGCACGAAAAACGGCAGGTTTGCTGCTCTGCGGGAATTTGGCGGAAGTTCGGAATAGAGAGAGTGAATACGGGGGAGGGCAATGGGCGATTGAGTAGTCAGCATGGTGAAGTGTGGTCGATATATATGGCACTGGGATGGATGGATGATAAGTTACTTGTGTGTGTGCGAGGGTGAGGTGTTGGGTCGTGGGATTGGCTAGGGATGATGGGGGTGATGATATTAGAAGAAGGGTTCCAGATAGGAGGGAAGAGGTGTGCGGGACAGGGAAGGATGCGAGGCAAAGAGCAAAGCGAGGGGATGGGCTGGGTGAGCCCTTGTCGCTGTCGTGTTCAAATAGGTATGGGGGATTTGGGGGGAAAGGGGCATGGACCCTGATCCAATTCGAGTTACAAGCCTTACCTGATCTCGATCTCGAAGCGAACCTCCGCCAGGCAGTGTTATCCCATATTTATGTAATTATCTACTTTGGGTATCCAATATGTGCACTGCCTTGACCGACTGATGCAGGCTGCTCTCCAACAATGAACTCTTCACTTGTACTGTATTCTTATATACAATACACACATTTGCACCCCGTAACCGATAGTATATCATTGTATTACTTCTTTTTTTGTTTTGTTTTTGTTTTTTTTCTTGTTTCGCCCTATGGGGCTCGCTGTCAGTGAGCGCCTGTGCGCCTGTGTAGGGAGGCGACATTCGGAGTTCTTTTCCCCTCCTTCCTTTTCCAATTTTGGGCATTTATTTTGTTTTGTTTGTAAATTTCTGCGACGAAAGTATCGGGCCCGATTCGGAGCCCGCCCTCGGGGCTTAGAGCGCTCCGCCGTTGATGCATTGATGCTCTGCCTTCTCACACAGGCTCTTGCAGGCACCATAACCGATGCATTCGAACACTTCTCGTTGGGAATTCTTGTCCCTTACTCTGCCCGCGTTTGGTCCTGGCTATTCTTGATTCCAATCTTCGCCCGCTAGAGTTCATATTCTGGCCACTTTCGCGATCTACTTGCGTGATGGGGCCTATGAGGTTTTAGTCTAGTGCCGGTTGTCGTACACATTGTGTCCAGCCTCCTCGCTTCTCCTTCCCCACGTAGCCTCACACGTGTGCAGTGCGAGCACTTGGCGTAATTGCTTCGCCTGGTGCCGTCACGTCCTCCCCCAGTGTTTTTTTGTTCCCCTGCCGGCATTCCCTTTTCTTCACAAAAAAAAACACCTTCTCCGTTAATTATAATGGGCTTTTGTGATCCCGTGTTTGTGTCCTATGTCTCTATTTTGGGATTGCCTTAAGCGCTATTCCTTTCTCCCCATCACTCACCAGTTTTTGCTGTATTTCTCCCCAAGACCCCAAAGGATGCATGGCAAATCATTATCCTTCCTTCAATCTTTCCTTCCCTTCCTTCCTTATCTTTTTTGACGGTTTAATTGATTTTCGACAGTAAAGGCACTTCTGTGGATCCCACCAACGTTTCTTCACAACAACGCTCACACGTTGTTTCCATCGATCTCTACCCTCTCTTGGAGTGTCGATCTCTTCAGAAAAAACGTTCCAAGACCCTGCTTCTCAGCAGCGTTTGCCATGTGGAGAAGTCTGGTTGATATCAAAAAAAAAAGTCCGAAATACCTCATTACCGGGATCACGTGAGCTACGGATTCAGATGGCCGTCGTTCGACTTTGATCCTTCCGGCTCCTTGCACAACCGTGCTAACCTCAATGCTATTTGTTTCGGAAGCCCGTCGACGAATGGATGGTGTGATATTATCTGATCCCCAGCTCTCCGTTGGTCACTCGAAATACTCTCATCTCACCCTCGAACTGGACTTCCCCCGCGACTGGGAGGTTGGACCTCCCGACTCCCGTACTCCCCCGACGACTCACGCGACCTGCCTGTCGTGTTATTCTTACCGAGTGTAATACTTTATTGTCACCTCCCGCCCGTGAAGCTAAGTCCCGCTGTATACGCACGTTCGGCTGACCGGCACAGCATAAAATTTTCTTCTCTAGTACGCTATGCCTAAGTCTCGAATCCCCAACCTAGACGTCAGCGGGCCCAATTATTCCCTGAGAAGGGTCATGGATGACCGGGTGCATGCGATCGCCCTGTTCTATGGTTTCTATTCAGAGTAGACTCGTTCCTATCTATCCTGCTACGACGGCGTACCAAACGTCTGTCTTTACCTTCCAAAGGCGTTCAGAGTCCCCTGCACTTTCACGTCCTACTCGCATCCTACGGCGTGCTCTATCTGAGCTCACTTGCACTCGCGCTCCTTACGCTGGTGAGTCTGTTCGCGCGGCTCAACACGAGCGCCGTGACTCTGTCGGATGGCCTAGTCTCAAAGGGGACTCCGCCCCGAGCGAGCTGTTGAACTATTCAAGCTGTAATTATTATTATTATTATTCACTGTCGTCTTTTCTCTCTCATTCGTTAGCATGACCTTTGTCAGGGCGGCAGTAGGTTTCTCACCGGAGGTGTGGGCGAGTTTCTTTGACAGTGTTTTCAGCATGCCGTCCCACCAGTCTTCCGCGGCCACAGTGTACTCGAATATTTTGGGAAGCACGAACAGCGGGGTGCTTGATCATCTGGGGGGGGGCGTTTCCGGACGTCGGGTCGCAGGGCAAGATTGTCGAGATCGATGCACCGCGGGCGCCACAGGCCTGATCCCGGGCACGGGTTGCTCGGGCCCGATCTCCGCGAATGTGATTGCACTGCTGAATGGATGAGCTGATTGAGGCGGACAAGCCCCCCCTGAACCCATTCTTGTGTCACTTGAAGAGGATCGTGGCGTTTACGGACATTGCAAGCGGCACCAATGGCTTCCTCGCCGATACGGGAATGGGATCCGATCCGTCATCCAATTTGCACCCGTTTTTTGTTGTGGGCCGTGGTGAGTGATGGATCTCGCCTTGGCGGGTTTCGCGGGTTACTGTACCGGACTTGGAAACAGTGCCGCATCCAATACCGCAATGGGATTGTGATTTCCACGACTCAGTGCCCCGACTCTATTTTCTCTCTCTTTTTTCTCGCGTCTAAGGTGCCCATAGTCGCTATGCAGGCGAAATGTGCGACTGTTGTATGCCTCGTCGTGTGCAGAAGTAATCAATCAAAGTCCAATAGGGGTAGATCTCGTCTGTCACCGTCTTTCTCCCTATATCTAATCAATCATTTGCCGTAAGAAGACCCACATTGATGGTCCTCTTGAGTTTAAATGACAAACCCGCTGCAATGAAGAAACGAGAGAATTTCGCCACTCCATAATATCCATAAAACAGGCACAATGGAAGCTATTTTGCTCCACTCTATGTCTGGGTCCGGGGGCATGGAAGGTCTGAATTCTCGAAGACACTGCCAGATGGAGTAGTAACGCCGACTGCGACTGGTATGTTGATCAGTCCCGAGTCGCAGATTGTGTAAAAACGGGTACTGTATGGTGACAGCACGGCAGCACACTTGGTTGCTGGTGATCACACGTCTACTAACCTGTTTTGTACTTTAAGGGTTGACCTGTTGGAGACGAATGACAAGTGGGCCGCCAATTAGACGACGACGACGACGACAACCAAGACCACTACGGCGTGATCGACCACCAACAACAGTCGCCGCCTGGACAGGAGCGACGTCGCATCAAGGGTCAGATCACTCGGGCGCTCAGCACTCGAACGTCGTCTCATCGCAACGATCATAATTTCTATCATACTGCCATCCTACTACTGCACCCTCCATACCCGGGTCCACTCAGTGTCAGTGTTGAGCTAACAGCGCGTTGTATGCCGTTCGACATCGTTTGCCCATGCCCTTGTTACGTGCAATTGGTCGTACGAGCACCACGCTGAGGGTTGCGGGACGCCGAATATCTAGAAGTCGCCGCGAGCCGTCCATCTTGACACGGCAATGGAACCTCAGGGTGCTGCGCTTCCCGTTCTTTCTTCATCGCGAATACTGGTGAGAACTCGTCACTGTGTTTGTTGTAGGACCGGGCGCGGCTTTCCCAGTCCTTTCCAGCCGTAAAGTGCAACTGGCGTTCCTGCGCGAGGTGAGTGGGCGCCTCCGAAGGCGGAATTGGGCGAACGTTGAGGACATAGGGACTGACCAGAGTCAGCACTGGATCGCATTACGAGAGGCGGGATTGCGTACAATAAGGGGCCTTCTCCCACGTTCCTGTCCAGATCCAACGGAAGCAGTTCATCCCGACGCGTCCTTCTTGCGCACGGCCCTCACGGCTCACAGCACGGTCGCCATGTTGGTTGAAAGCGAGTTGCTGGCTACGTGATGGCCGACGTCCTATAGCCAAAACTGTAAGTGAAGCGACCATCCTCGGCGTCGGGCAGGGCAAGCGCACGATCGTAGGCCGCTGCCAGGTTCGGGATGCCGGGCCGGGTTGACCCGGAAGGTTGCCATGTCCGCGCCGTAGTTCTCGGCGTCACGTTCAGCACGTTCAGCGCTCAGCTGCCACACGTCTGCAATGCAGATCGCGTCCTTTGGGATCACTCGGAACATAACTTACCTTCGTACCAGTCGTCTTCGACAAGCTGGGTAGAACGCCGAGGGGACTCGGGTTGACAGGGCGCTAGCGTGGTGTTACCTTGACCATATAGGCCAAGTGAGGATAGTTGGCGGACGTTGGAATGCGGGCGCCATCCCACGACTGCGGGTTTTGCCTAAGCTCGCAGCCTGCATCTCGGAGTTGGCGAGCCCGCGAGCGTCCGCCATGCCATTGCAGGAGGTTGTGTTTAGACCCGCGCCGCGGCGGTGCAGGGTACTGGTGGCTCGGGCATTCGTCGGATGCTACCAAGCGCTGGAATTACTACACCGTATCACTGCCCCCCGTGGGCCACGAGTTTTTTCCCTAATAAGAACTTTTATATTAATTTGCACGGACGATCGTCTCCCTTTGCGGGCGAAGAATGCTCTTTATCGTCACTGAATTTTGCTCGAAACGAATCTCACTTCGTAAATCTTGTACACGTGTACAACAAGCCTTTGTCGAGTGTGCCCAAATACGGCAACCGCAAGAGTACATATGTGCGAGGAATTCTACATCCAGAAAAAAATGCTCAACAAGGTAAGCACCCAGACATGATCCGAGAAAAACATTTATGTTTATTGAAGTCGATGACGAGCTTATGTTGGGATCACCCTTGGACATGACGACGAAACACTGATCATTGAGGGTCATTACGTGGCAGAGATGATCGCCCCATTGTGCAGGTTTAGCAACCCCATGGCCGCGGTTCGTAAAGTGCCTAACGGGCGGGTTTACGCACTAAACGCCGCCTATTCCGCCATTAGGTCTGCCGCGCGGATTCATTGAAGAAGGACTGAGACGTTACCGTAACGGAAAACGTAAGGGGGAATCTGCCAACCATGATACCCAACTAAATCGAGTTAGCATGGTATATGACATATGTGAGTACTAGTATGTCGCTGTACGTCGGTCGAGGAAGTCGGTGGTAATTCTTTGGGAGTTCAGCGTAATAATTGGAAGGCCGCCGGGGTTGACGCGTTGACGATACGGATAACACAAAGATGGCACTTCACTGATCGTACTGAAAAGACAACGAAGTCAAGAGAAGCACCTATTGAGAATATCCATTCTCCTCTTGGTTTTCTTGCATTGTCCGCTGGAGCTTGATTGCTGAAGGTAGTCTGGTTGTGCTATGGAGTGGGGCGGAAAAGCCGAACATAACCTCTCGTATGACAGGTGTAGAACCATAGAAGTGCAGCCTTCCGCTGCAGAGTAAGCTGGGGAGCGAAGTACGTAGTAAGCGCGACGGTTTGTACGTGTGCATGTAGTCCCACGGGAAGCGCGTAGCCGACTGGATAGGATGGCCTCGTTCGTACCAGTGTGCTAGTAGAACTGGTACGACGCGCCGGGGAGGTCGTCGGCTTAGAAACGGGAACATTGGTGATAATCGGGCTCAGCCAGCCGCCGCAATATGCCATTGAGATGGAGGCGGACACGCCGCGGTGCCCAGGAGTTGACGAGCCCAAGCGCGTCTGGGTGTGGCCCGATAAGCTCAACGACCTGCTCTTTGGATAAGTATGTGCCATATCTGAAACGGAACAGGGCACGGTGAGTACTACAGGCGCAAGCGGAGGAAAGGTAATAAAGGTGTGCTTTGGGTGCCTTGAATTGTTAACCTCATAGAGCGCGTTCATCAAGGCAATATCGCAGTGTGGAGGTCAATCGTGGCGGTGGTGAGGGCGTGACCCTGGCTCTCCCAGTTGGCTAGGACCGCATTCCGCGAAGCGCTTCAGCCGCGTCATCCCAAAGTGGTGTAAGAGGCGCGGTTGCGAGGTCGGTGAGGGGCACGGCGGCGATGAAAGAGGATACAGAAAGCCGGTGGTAGTGCATGAACATAAGAGGTCACTGGCGGTTGAGATGTTGAGGTCTAGAGACCCCTAAGCATTGTTGTATAAGAACAAGGTTAGGAAGCAGAGCTTTTATGGGCGGTGGCGGCGATTCAGCATCAGAATCGAAGTCGGAATAGAACCGCGTTGTCTCGGGCCCTCTATGATGGCATCAACTAGACGCGACCCGCGGCTCCCGACTGAAATCCACGAGTACTAGGCCGAGACTCGGACGGAGTTGGACCAGGGCGAGTTTCGGCCAAATACAATACCGCATAGAGTACAGTCGTCGGGACCTCTTCATCAGTAAATTGCAAAAATAGGTTCGGGCTGTTCCAGGTTTTCGGCAGGCATTACCCCAAGCAGCCGACTCGGTTATTGTTAACGTCGCAGTACGCCTGAGGGTACGCCACAAGATCATGATACCTCGACAGCTTCGAAGGCAGGCCGCTGGCAGGCTGAGCAGACTTCAAACTGGGAACCTTGCAGGCAAGAACCGGCTAGACATACAAAGGCGGGGTGCTTAGCATGGGGCCGAACGAGGCAACCAACTTGCGCCCATCTATATGCTGACTCGATTTATAATGCTCTAGGGATTGGCACCGTGACATATTAGCACACCAATCATCCCGGTCATGCCTTCAATCACTTCACGCGACGTAGGTTGTCAATACCTGACAAATTATGGAACTTACAGATATCCATCATACTAGCCCAGCGAGCATACGACCCCGTTAGTCGACAATGGTTCCCGACCGCAAACTACACCCACCAAGACACCCACGCTCTCAGGACGAGTGAAGCAACACATACACGACATTATTTATGACCCCAAGCCCACCATTCTGCAACTCTTCAGCTGGATTTTGACAGTGCAGATATTCTTAATTAGCGCTATTTGGTTCATCACTGTGGGTCGCCTTGTCTTCCTCCCTCTCCCCTCCCGGGATGCTCAACCACTTGCCGCAGACACTCCCCATCAGGGTCACCGCCAATATCTACGAGCATTGGATTAGGGCCTTGTTCCCAAAACTTCCCTCTATTCGAAAGTTGTTAATTTTGCTACGATCGGCGCTGCTGTCTATTCTCCCGAATCCGGATCCAGAACCGGCAGGTCCTGGTGCCAATTCTTCTAGTGCTGGTTCGAATCCGAATCGGCCTCAAGGCGCGAATCCCCTTCCAACGCTGAACGTAGACCTTGACGCCCTCCGCGCTGGGGGTAATTGACACCTTCGGGGTCGTGGCGTTTGTTCTCAGGAACAGGGAGGTTCTGGGGCTTTGGGCGAGGCATCACTCCCACCACAAAGCGATCTGTGCGCGACACCTAGGGATAGGGACAATCTAACAACGAACACTATCTACCAAAAAAAAAAACCAATGGTGGACGCCGCTATGCGCCCACTGATACTATACAGGGTTTACTGGCTGTCGGTGAGGCCACAATGACAGAATCGGCACTGGCCAGGATGGTCTTGACATAACTGCCCGCCTGCAGTGATTGGTTGTTAGACTGCCTACAGTAAGGTTCGACGAACTATCACGTAGGTCACTAGCACGCGGTTGACTTACTTGATGGGATGATGACATCGACGACACCTCGTGCATGGCGCAGCAGCTCGCATAGACATCGTGGATGCTGGTGCATAGCACCCCAACCAACGCACAACACATCTGCCTCACAGTTGTCAACACCCTTTTTTTCTTCACATGTACTTGTACCACCAGTACTATCATAGCACAGGCATAGACAGCGGCCAATCCCCCACGCTCCCCCTGAAAAACCACGGTTAGTGGGATGAGGTTCCCGAGGGGCGTGCTTTGGAGGGCAGTATTCGGGGTCGTGGCGACTCGCCGATATACTGGAGCCCCCGCTTGGCTGCCTAACGCACTGGCGTGAACCAACTGCTTAAGTTGGGAGGTCTCCGATAGATTGGTTTATGCGCTCTGGTACGTTTCAGAAGAGAACTCACTCTTGAACGATCAGTGGGGCGTCCGAAGCCGCCATCGACACTGACGGCAAGTCATATGTCGATCGAAGGGTGGTTAAGACGTGTTTTTGTCCCTACCCCCTACCCCCTTTTTTCCACGAGCCGGGTGGTCGTGGCGTGTGTCGACTAACCAAGCGCGTGGCCAACAACCACAAGAATCCCATAGGCAACTACAAGTAGCCATCGACACCCGACTTGAAGAGCTGCGTCACTGGGTCTAACCCGGCTTGATGTACGCTGAATGGTCCTATGCTCCAGCCTAACTCTCGCTGAGATATTCGTAACCAGAGGTCTTCTGATGGGTGGGTGATATTTTCAGACTCCCCAGGGGTTGCACATTTAAATAGGTACCATTATTCCCGTCATTCGCGACTTTCCCTATATAGTTCCCACTCTTTGTTCCTCGTTGTCCTCTAGCCCTGCCTCTCCATGTCGTGTAACATAAGATGGGCCGCGGATGTCAGTCTTTCCCTCTTGTTCAGCTGCAATGCCGTCAGGATGTATCAGAATGGCTGTCAATGGGGGACATACGCGTGGAATGACAAAAGTAGACGATGAGACCAGAGATGACCACCACAAAAGAAAGAAAGTAGAGCCAATAGGGCTTGTAGTGCTGGCAAGAATAGGGTTAACAGTAAACCCAAAAGTCAAAAGGTGAAACGTACGAAGAGGAAAATGCCTATGATGCGGGTCAGACACCATCTAATGGAAATTGGGGACGTACCGAAGAGCAAACCGTAGAAGCTGGCAGAGCGCAAGCTCAGATTGTAGTACGTAGAAGAGGCGAGACGATAGAGCAGCGGCGCGACGGTATACATGACGAACATCGCTACGGTGAGAATAAGCGACATGTTCTCTATGTGGGCCATGAAATACGCACCTAATGTGTAAGCAAACAAGAGTGTAACTGAAGAGCCCCGTGTAAGCGCGAAACTCCGAAACGAAGATGAAGCAACAGACGATTGGCATCGTTCCATGTGGACACTCTCATTTTCTTGTGTTCAAGGATGAATGCTTGAACACTGCTAATGGTCATTCCCCACATGCCAAGCTGGCCCAGGACTTCATATAACGGTGATCGACGCACGAGGAACTCCTCAGTTGCGTTCGCTTCGAACTTTCTGTCAGTTTCTCAAGTGATATTTACCGTACAAGACGCACTAAATCCATAGAGCGTCGCGCCTATGATCATGAAGATGTCGCCTTTGCCCCTGTCAAGCGCCTTCCAGTTCTTGTTTGTGATCCGGTCAGATGCTACGAGAAGCCCTAAGCCTGTCACGCATATCACGACGCCCTGTAAGAGCTGTGAGGGGTCTTGTTCGGAATCGCAGCGAGAAATGTACAAGAATTTGCGTCCAGTGGAAGCGCTTGCGCATGTGCACGTACGAAAAGAACATGCACACGGGTATTGCCCATCTAAGAAGTCATTTCAGGATCACGTAAGTGCCACGGATCAGATCTCGATCAGAACCCACGCCTCTAGGAGCATGCATGAAAGAAGGTCGGTGTATTGATAGGCCTATATTTATGGGTCAACACCAGGAAACATTGTGGGGGTTGGCCTGACCTTTACGACAAGGAAGTTCCCTTCAACGTCGCAGGCCGCCAAAATTATGTCTGCTGAGCGTGAGCAAGGCGCACAAATCAAATTCAAAGTCCATGAATATACATTTCCAGCCGCGCTTGTAAATGATCTTCAGCCAACCAATAAAACTATCTTTGGCTTGACATTAGGATCATTTCTGCATTATTTTTAGAATGGGAAGCATACACCGGTAGATCGTGTAAGGTGTGTAGGTCACGAAAAGAGAGACGTATCTGTGCAGACACGTCAGAGAGATAATTAACAGGCCAAAAAAAGGGAGAGTACAGGAAGAGGGTCTGCGTTGTAGGCAAAGCCCAGTTGCGGTACGTCAATTCCTCAGTGGCGACGCTCGTGCATGTAATGCACAGCGAGACGATTTGACCAGCCAGAAGGGACCAAATGAAGCGCTTTGTCCATATGCCCGCGAAACGCTGCCAGGAGCTGCGACAAAGGGCGCCCACGGACGAATAGTCGATCTCTGGGTGAGTGACAGTTTGATCGCCGGGAATGGGGGGAGTGGATTCCTCAGCGGTTGACTGCTTGTCGTCGACTAAGTCAGGAGGTAGATGCTCTACGTTAGACATTATGGTAGTGGTCACTGCTTGCTGGGTGATCGATGGTATAGAAAGAAAAATAAAATGAGCAGGATAAGGCAGAATCGGAGGAGGTCAATGGCCGACGTTCTCACCAGGTTCCGCCGCTTTTAAGAGGGGAGATTAAAAGAAAAAAAAGCCCTTCTCACCGCGGAAGTTGAAACGGCAAACACAGGAACGCAGTTGTGAACATCCTATCCTGGCTGATCAAACTTGGAATTAATCAAAGCCTGTAAAGCACCGAACTGGGTGCTAGTCACCACCCAAACCGCACCTAGTCCGACGAGCCTGCACCTAAGTCGATGCTTGTAAAAGGGCGAGGCCATGGCGCCAAGGAGCCTCCATTTCTGATGATACGGCCTGACTTGCCTCTTAGCTCATTGAACCTCAGTTCATCAAGGTCAAACGCACGCACGAAGATCTATAAAGGGGTCATGATATAGGCCGATCATTTTGTTCGCTCGGAGATGTTGCCGCTTCGACGCCGCAAGTTACGTATCCCGACCAAAGAGGTGACGGCTCGAACACCCTAGCAACGAATGGGCAGCTCTTTTCTTTCTATGATGGGCCGCAGCAGGTCGATATCCATTCGCTCTCGCGAAAGATATGAGGCTTACATTAGAACTAGCCGTCACGAGACTCCGACGCTGACCAAAGTATATGGGATACAGATGGAGCATTCATAAGGTCGCTCTTCGACATCCGCCTATATGCTAGTTCGTTTTTATACCGCTGGCAAGAAGACGGAAGTGAGTCGAGAGGTGTTTCTGTAACGGCCTGGGCCCGGGCTTGTACTGTGGAAGTTGCCGTGACATATTTTCCCACGCAAGGCACGCGATCGCGGATCGCATCTTTTACGACATGGGTTCTCGGCAGCTTCCGTACGAAGTCGTTCGCGATGGTTTGGACAGAGCTTCCTCAGCCTGGCGATGCCGCCGCCGCCGAGCTGGCACGTCGCGTCCCCATCGCATTTGGCCTTAGGTTGTGCTGATTTCTTTGCAGAATGCCGGTATTAATGCGTACGCGGACCAGCCAGTAAGTAGCCACGCTTCTCGGGGACGTGCGCGGGCGCCTGTTACAGTATGCAACAGTGGCGTGGATCAAGCACTCGCCACGCATTATCGGAATGGAGGAGGGGCTGCGCCAGATCGCGTCAGCAGTGACGCGCGCCCAATCCTCCCTTCCAGCCCCCGCCGCCGAGACAGGCCCCAGCGCTAGGCCTAGCGTGTCTGACCTTTTGCTCCTCGGCAAGTCGCACGGAGTGTCAATGAGGATTCAATGACCCAGGCCGAATTCGATAAGCACCGCGGCAGCGTGCTCACGGCGAGCCAAGATCCTCTTCGTGTCCACTCGCCGTCCGTCACAGCGTCCCCTCACTCTTCGCAGACTGCCCCGCCCATTCCTACCATATCGAGATGCTCCGTTCCGTCGTCTTCGTTCGCCCCGCGCACTTCACCTGCTATCGTCGCGAATCCCTTTGAGGTAACGGTGCGACCTGCGCCGAAACCTGTCCGTCAGGCCGCAGTGCTCGCCTCCGCCGGTCACGTGGTGTGTATCGTTTGCTCGCCTCTGTGTTTCTGACCCGTCAGTTTTCGTCTAGAAATTTGCCCCTGCGTCGCGCCGGTCTCAAGCGGGCACGGCCTGACGAATTGACGAACACTACTACCATTCCAAAATACGTACGGGTGCGCTTCTCCCCCTTGCGCATCCGATCGTACTCTTCCTAACGTCCTAATAGTGGGACTACTGCACGCACGAGGTCCGTTGCGCACCGCGTGTCAGCTCCTCCCCGCCATACGTTTGTGCGCGCTGCGAAGACGCGGGTTGCATTTGCATCCGCCAGCCTTTTGGTGCGTGTCTCTTCCGTTGTACCCATTTTTTTTTATGGACTGGTGCCAGTTCGCCGCAGGTGCAAGGTGCAGTCGTCAGGTGCCGCGGCTTCGCACCTCTGTCCGTCGCTCCAACCCATTTATTTCTGCAGTGGGAACTTCCTCGCTACTAATGGGGGCTGCGTGAGCCTTTCTCAAGTCCAGGCGGCCGTATCCGTGATCGTGTGGCACGCCGAAGTTGCGCGCGCTAATCCAGCGCGTGAACTTGCGGAGGGACAGGAACAGTTCGCGCAGGAACGCTACGCGGAAGCACTCAGACGGGTAGTCGCGCCTGTTGCTACTGTTGTTGACGAGCCGCAGTCCAAATGCGCGAGGACGGATCTTAGTTCGCTAGGGAAAGGGAAAGGGAAAGGCGCGCTCGAAAGTAGTCGAAGAACACAATGATGAGGAAGACGAACTCGCCGACGCCGGCGAGAGCGAGGTCGATGAAGTCAAGTCTTCAGGCTACGCCACTGATTATTCGCGTAAATAGTTGTCTTGATTGAAACGTTACGCATTGCGCTTTGCCTTGTGTCGGAACGCCACATGCCGCGTGAGCCGAGACTCATACGCACGCTCGAATTAAGTACAGTAAGGGCGTACGGGTGCGCTTATAGTGAGAGCGACCGCGCCGTGCAGTGAGTACTAGTGAGTACCCGCTTCCTGGCACTACTTCGAAAATCTAGAGTTTCTCTCTGTGACCCGGGATCAGTCTCAGACGACCAAGAAAAGGAGAAAGCGGTGGTAGTAGATCAACTGAGCTTCAGGTAGCGGAATGGTACCAAAGGTACTACAAAGCGGTATGAGTTTGCGCCGCCGCGATACCACGGCGGCAGTGGCCCCAATTACAATGTGGCGACCCACTTTACAGAACCTAACACCACGTCCGTACCCCCGCGGATGGAAGACGCTCGCCACCTTCGGCAGGCTTGAGGACGTGGGTGTTATGGTCCACGTCTGAGTCGACTCCTCCTACTCCTAACCCAATCCAACTTGAAGGTGCAGAACCGGACCCAGCGGTGGCAGCGGAGCGCCGGGACGCGTCGTGTTGAAGTTCTTGGCGCGATGAATGACGTCAACTTCGCCCGCGACGATGTTGTCGAGCCAACCTTGGGGCTAGTGATGATACATGAGCTCGCCTGCGCCAGCACGTTTCACCGGCCTGAGGCAGAGCATTCGGGGACGCGATCATCTGTGCCGTCTCGAGTATCAACTCATACTTGTCGGCCCAAAGGTCTCAGGTCAGTTTACTCACCACCAGGAAATATACCTTTTACTGTCATTCTAAATGCCGCATTCTTGACAAGTCAGCTATACAAAATACAGATACACAATCTTTTCTCCTAAAAGATCGAGCACGCGTTTCCTGCGCTCTTATCAAAATGCTCCTTACTATGCGGCACCCAATGGCCCGCCCTGATTCTCATTTCTTTGCCTCAGTGTCTGCTCCTTCTTCAACCGGCATCTCTATTATCATTTGTGCATCCTCTCCGAAGCGCGCACGCCACGCTTTCATCCCGCCTTCGAGGATGAAAACTTTGCACTCCGAGCCCGGGGGGAGCGTATCTTGAAGCCATCCCGCACAGCGTGTGGCTCGTCCCAGTGACGAAGAACAATGAAAAATGACGATTGGAAACCTCCCGAGGATGGGAGTCAGCGTCGGAAGCAGTGGGTAAAACGTCTGTGCTGGGAGGTTAATGGCACCAGTGATCACAGCCTGGCGCGAAACATCGTCACAATACATATGAGCCACTCTGTACAGTTGACGGTTCACGAGAACAGACGCACGTCTATGTCTGTGCGTCGCACGTCGACGACGACAAAGTCGACGGCGGCGGACTTCGTGGTGAGCAACTCGTGAAGTGCGTCTGGCGACATGCTGAGCGGGTGTGAGCGCGGTTCTGGAAATGACAGGGCCCAAGAAGGCGTCGGCTTTGGCAAATTTGGAGCGTTCATCCTGACGAGTGGTAAGGAAAACACGGCACTTAGCCGTCGTGCAGTGTCGACAGATAGCTGATACGACCTTCATCAAATTCGTCAAATTCATCAACTCCGTCAAATTCAAATTCGTCAAATTCGTTAAATTCACGGAAACTCTTGTGTAGTATTGACGCTGGCGCACTAAGACCCACCTCAAATTTTTCACCCCACATATGCGCAGACCTTTCCGGTTTCCGAGATGGTTCCTCCGTCAAGCTGATGAACGTCCTGAGGTTATCAGAAATGGAGGACTACCCACAAATCACAAGGACGAACGGTTAAGCTCTCCGTTTGATTTGACCTTCCCAAGTCAAGTGACGTCTCCCACTCGATATCCAAATCGGTGGGCAAAAATACGGTCAGCATGCATCTCCACAACATCATAGCCTTTTACCGCTAATGCAGGCGCCTCAGAGAGGGTATTAGGGAGCCCGCTGCGGAACTGCTCGGCACGATGATCCTCATTCTCGTTGGAACTGGTGTAAACTGCCAGTTCGCACTCAGTGCGGATGTAAATATCTCCCCCTCGCCACAGGGAAGTTATCTCGGGTTCAACACTGCCTGGGGCTGCGGTACGTAGTGCACTCAAGTACCCCAATGGCATATCTCTCGCCGTCGTGCTAAAGCTGAATTTATGGCCTATGCTCCCAAAGGTGCCGCTCTGGGTGTTTGGGTCTCTGGGGGTGTCTCGGGTGGGCACATAAATCCCGCGGTACGTTTGCATGCACCTCGCCGTGCGAATATTCTCAAATCGGTGCGCATGCCCCATTTGCAGGTGACCCTTTGTATGGCTATCTTCAGAGGGCTCTCATGGTTCAAGGCGTTCACCTACATCCTCGGCCAGATCATCGGCGCATGGATAGGCGCACTCATCGTCTTCGCCAACTACTCTGGAGGCATTGACATCTTTGAGGGCGGCGCCGGCCAGCGGACTCTCAAGACTGCCCGCCTCTTTTCGACCTACCCAGTTTGTGTCCTATTTTTTCCCATTTGTCTATACTCACAAGGTGTCCTTAAACAGCTCACCTACGTATCATCAGCCAACTGCTTTTTCGACGAAGTAAGCCCCGTCTACTAGGAGTGGATCTACTTGTTGATCACCACCCACGACTTATGTCCCCTTTTAAGTTTATTGGCACGTTTGTCCTCGTCTTCGTCGTATTTGCCATTTCCGATAGGTACAACACGGCCCTCCATCCTAGCCTCGCCCCCCTTGCTATCTTCCTTGTCATATTGGCCATCGGCGCGTCCTTTGGCATGCAAACTGGTACGTTCTATGGCCACAGCCAAGACAAGTTGTCTTCCCAAAGCAACAACACTGGGCTGACATGGTTCGTCACTTGCACCCGCAGGCTATGCAATCAACCCAGCACGCGACCTCGGACCGCGAATCATGACCGCGATGGTGGGGTACGGTTCGCAAGGTTCGTGCAGATCACCTGAGACACCGCCTCGGTTCTGACCTTTTGGCCGGTCTAACTGTGGCTGGCTATTAGTGTTCACGTTTCATCACCACTACTGGATCTGGGGTCCCATCATCGCGTCATGCTGCGGCGGGCTCGTCGCGGGTTTGGTGTACGACCTCTTCATCTATCGCGGTCCAGAAAGTTTCATCAACCGCCCGTGAGTGTTCTCCAAGTTGCCCTGTCCGCTCACGGCGGGTTTATAATGGCACTCATCCAAACAAAAAAAAAATTGTTAGAAACGCAGGTGCCGGGGCGTCCTTTCGTACGCTCCAGGTACAAGGATCTCTGGATCGAGAAGAGCCCCCGACACCTATGGAAAATGTGTAGAGTCACGCGTTCCGAGTAGAGGACTGACTTCGGACTTCTTCCGAGCGGTGTACACTAGATTTTCTTGGTGACTCCGACGATGGTTAATTTCCCGTGTTCATGCTTTGTTGGTCGACTCACTGTGTAAACTGTACCGGCACTATCACCAATTTGTCAAAATATATCAAGGGTTGTTAACGGAGGAAGGAGAAAGAGTGCGCGGCACAGTGGAGCGTAGCCGGAAGCAAATGTATTGCCGTGCCAGCACACTGCCCATGCACCACCTCTCTTACCTCTTGTGATACCCTCACAAAGTGCTCATGCGTAAGTCTATAGAAGATGTACATGAGGAGACGTAATCGATCTGATGGTTTCCAAAATTGTTGCAATACGAGTGACATAATCTAAAGTGACCACCATGATTTCACAATTACAGCACAAGTGCACAAGTGTGAAATATGTGTGATCGAAACACTGGCAAGAGAAAGGCAAAAATTATAATGATATATGTACCTATAGTAAACAAACGTGGTGGATTGGGCGGAATGGGAACGAGTGGGCAATCTACATTTATCGCGGTAGTTATTCCCGACGTAGAGCAGTCTCACGTGCCTTCCCCTTCCCCTTCTCCATCATCGACGCTGCACGGGTACCTGGAGGCGGGACATACGGCGCGACCTTGGCCCATTGCGTGCGGCGGCTCTTCTCAGCTTGCGCGCGCGTGCCCGACGATGGAAATACTTCCTCGTCGGACTCGCCCCCGTTCAAATTCTGGCGGACGCTAGGCTTTAGGCGGAGTCAGGGGTGGACGACGAGTTTCCAGCTTCTCGACGCGTGCAAGAAGTTCAGCGTCAGAGGTGTCTTCGTCCTCGTCCTTCTCATCTTGGTCTTCATCAAGACCGGCAGCACCAGAGGGTGCGCCTCCCGCTCTCTGCAGACGCTTGGACGTCTGCAGGTCATCAGCGCTAAGTCTGCGAGCCCGAGAATCCACAGGTCGATCGCCTAATACAGTTGCGTCTCGTCCTCAGCACAAGCCCCCGGGTTTGTCTTTGAAAAGCGACGACGCACCGCCTCGGAAACCTGCATCGGCGTGCAAGTTCACCTCGACCTCCTGCATTTCACTCTCGTCCAATGAGTGTACGACAAACTCATCGTGGGCGGCATGGGACTCGGGTTCGAGCACGGTCTCTAGTGTCGCGGCGCTGGATTTTGCCATGGCCATGATGGTGCGTGCCGCAACTTCGACGGAGACTGAGCGCACACGCCCGCCCGCCCGCCGTGACGAAGGTGTGGCTGCCATCGCCTTTGCCCGTGAGGCGGCGCGTCGACGCGTCGACGCTGGAGTAAGTTCCGGGAGAGTTGCCGAGCGTAAGCGTGAACTTGCGCGGGTTCGGCGCGGTGAGAAAGGGTTCGGGCGCGCGGCTGGCCGAGCTTGAGACCTCGTCACTCTCATTCGAGTTTCAGGCTCTGCCGGAGCACCGCATTCTTGGGCGACTTGATCATCGCCATCGGGCCCTGGTAACGTTGGATCAAGGTCATTGAGACTAGGGACCTCTCGTCTCCGTGACGTAGCCTTGGCTCTGTTCAGTAAGGAAGCATACAAAAAGCACAAGAGATGTTTTACTGACCGCTTTGCGTCGCTTTGATACTGGAGTTTTGCTGTGTGAAGGCCAACGTTTTCCTCTACTCGCTTTAATGCGCAGGGTTGGACCCGCTCTTTGTTGGCGTCCAGCAGTCTGCGCTTCTTGGCCTTCTTCCTCCTCTTCGAGGTAAGAGTCCTGACTGCGTGGGCTAGATTCAGCCTTTGGCCGGTGTTCTTCTTCATCCTCCTCCTCTTCTTCCTGAGGTCGAGTACTCACTTTCCTGGCCAAAACCGGGCCATCCTCATTGTCTGTTGCCGATCCTGCATCCTCCTCAGCATCCAACACGAATTCCTCACCCTCCGTTTCTTCCCGATCAAGCTTCCCGAATCTCCTGGACTTATACCGACCCCTCCCATCAGGCGCCGGTGGATTCTCCTCGACGATTTCAGCGATCCTTTGATCTAAGCGATCCTGATTTTTGCGATACCGCTCACGCCAAGCATCTTTGGTATGGCGTTGCGCCCAGGTGTATTGCCCAAATTGGCCTGCCTGAAAGGGGGGAAAGTAACGGAAATGAGAGTGATATAGATCAGAAATGTAACGGTACTCACACGACGCATCAAATCGGTGTATATGAAGTGACCCGTGCGTCCACCTTCGCTCTTCTCAGGTAAAATTTCGGCTATATATTGACACAAGTATTCGTCATCGCCTTCGGTGAACTCGGTCCGGCTACATTGGTTCATAAGGGTGGGGATATGTTTAATGAAATGCGTACCGTGCTCCGGGTATGCGCCCAGGCACCCCTTTCCCGGGGATGGGTACAAGCACGAACCGACGTGCGTAGATACACCTATCTACGAAACCTGACACGCGGACGTGCGTCTTCCTTGATACTGCGTATCTATCTTTCAAAGATTTGTATTCGTCTCGGCTCCTCGTCAAGATTACGTCGGCGAAGGCCTCGTCATCCGTAACTCGTCCACCGTGCTCCTGGCAGAAGATAATGACATTGACAAAGGTAACCGTTCGGGAAACTTACAGCAATACGCTCCGCCAAATTTGTGTCGTCGAAGTCGTAAAGAAGAAACAGTGCAGGTTTGCCGTCTGGGAGCGAAAAGAGCTTGGTCAGTCGATCCTAACCAACGGTGGCACAGTTGACCCATAGAGTACGAAGTTTGATCAGTATCGACCAAAGATTGAAGACCCCTCTTACCTGTGAACCGTTTCCCTCCCCACCGCGTTCTGTTGGGCTGCTACTCGTAGCACGGGCATGAGCCATAGTATTGACCATGACTGTTTCGAATCGTCTGAGCGACAAGTGCGCGAGCGCCGAATGAATTGATGATGTCACAATCCACGTGTTTATGTGACACCCGTGTATCACGTCTTCCGTTCCGGGTCCTTTCCCTCTCCCCATAAGAGAGCCTCTTTCTTGCCCCTGCTCCATTCACAAAATCTTTTTTTTTCTCTTCTTTTTATTTAGATAGAAAGGCGTTCTTATCTGCTATTTTTTACTCTGGTAGTCACGCAAGTCTTGGACCCTGGGTCTGTATGCTTCTGCTCTGACTACCTGCCAGTGATAGCGCTGCTAGCATCTGCAGTTTTCATCTGGCCTAGAACACAACCTGGTCCTCGGAACTGATCTTATGTTCTGTAGTTTTTCTCTCTATATGCGTCTCAACGAGCGTATACCCGCATATATCCACTCTCGAGCACAATGCCGAAGTCTTCCCTCAGCGGGAAACCTGGGGGCAGGTCTCTGCAGGTCGGGAACAGTAATAACACCTCTGACTCTAGCCCTCCCTGTACCGGTAGCTTAGGTGTTCGTAGGGTCTGCAAGGGTTGATGCGATCCCAGTCGTGCTCCGAACATGCCTCACCGAACAAGACCTGCGCGACTTGCATGTCATCTGGGGTCGGGACCAACGCATTCCAACCCCCGGCTCACGCCAGAAGTGGGCCCAGCACCGCGGACTCGCCCCCGCCACAGTTGGCGGGTGGTTCAGCCGTCGCCGCGCCCGCCACATCCGAGTCACAGGTGATGAAGCAGCGCTGACTGGCTCATACGAACTGAACCCTAGCTCACCTTCGAATGTCGCTCCACACGAATTGCCCGTGAAAGTGCAAGTCCGTGGCTCTCGTGCTCGCACGGTGCAAGGTGCCAATTTCGGGTCCGGATCCGAGCGCACGGACCTGAGCTCTGACGATACAATGTTCTATCATCCTGGCCGACTGGACCAAGAAGCTAATTTGGCCGCTGCAGCAGAAACTGTAACAGTCGTGGACTCTAGCGGCAGGGAAACGCTGCCACTCCCTAGAGTCCCATGTGAATGTGTGCTCTGTGTATCTGGTGCACTTAGAGATATCCCCTCTTGGCTTTGGACGCGAGACGCTGATGTTTGACATAACCCAGCCCCGCCGTCGCCACCAACCCTGTGGTTTCCCTGGAGTGTGCAGGCGGAGACGGCAGGACAGCCCCTCCCTGGCCTAAACGGACTAGCGCGTTGGAGTTGATCCCCAACTCCGAGTTTACGCAGGGCATTGGACATGACAACTCCTTCAGGCATGGTCTATAGAACCATTGTTTAGTTCGGTACATGTAACAAAAGTATCATGCCGCGCAATTGGCCTGGCCTAGATAGATTGCCACATTGGCCCGGCGAGTTAATTCGGCGCGTGCTACTGGTGGCGGAATCGTGTCTGGAAGGCAGCGGATACTTCTCTGCGTTTATTTGCACCTTTGGGAGTAAAAGTGACGATGACCTGGAATTCAACGTTGCATGCCTCCACAGTGTAACTGTAGGCTTGGGGGTAACCTGAGACCGAGCAACTTACGACTCGGAAAAGGGGACAAATTGGCGCACAACTGGGTTCCGGCATCGGGCTCCGGCCGCCGGCCGGGATCAAGATGATGCCCCCATAGTGTTGCAAATGAAACCTTGATTGAAACGATTCTCTGCTGCGGAGTATGCAAGCTTGAACTCAGTCGAATTGGCTGCAACCCTGAAAACAAGAAAGAAAGTGAAGCGCGAGTATATCTTTGTTCTGTCAAATCAATGGCGCTGAAGGAATAAAAGGACCATGCCACTGTGGTGTCTGAGTCTAGACCGGTTGATAGAATAATAACATAAGCGAGACCTGTACAGTACCTTACGTATGAAGCTTGTTTCAGCACGACGTATTGTGTTACAGTACTGCCACCACCGAAGCCCAAATATGCGTTTCACAGACACCAAATGATTGAGACGGCCCATGGCCAGGTGAGTGCGAATGTCTCGTGTTGCGGGGCTTTGCTCAAGGCTTTTCTTTGACAATATATCAAAGGGTTTATAAATGCCTGACTAAATCGGATCGGCGTAAGTGATCGGAGGCGAAGAAGATGACGCCAGCTCAGCAACCGGAAGCTCGCCGAGGCCAGGCCAGGAAGGTCAGGTCATCCTCGTACCATATTATTAAGAGGTTATGCAGCAACACCGTGTCACAGCCCCTCTTCTCTCCATTTAACCCCCTCTCACCTGATTTCCCTTCTTGTTTCATCCACCATCTTCCGCAGCGGCCGGTTCCCCTCTTCAAACACCTCGTCCCTGCAAATCTCCCACAGCTTTCTCTTTTTAAGTCTCACCTATTCTTAATCCGCAGCACCCAAGCCCCAGCCACAGCCCAAGACAGCATAGCATGGTTCTCAAGGGTGCCCTACGGGTTGTCAAGAACGTAACCAACGGTTACTCGGACGCAGAAGCGAAGGTCCGCTCGGCCACAAACAGTGAGAATGTGATCCCCAGCGGCGCACAGATGCACGAGCTCGCACAGATGTCATACAATCAGTACGCAACCCCCCTTTCACTTTCCCCCTGTCCCCATCGCGGCTAACACGACGCCACAGTGAAGACTTTGTCGACATCGTCAGCATGCTAGACAAACGTCTGAACGACAAAGGCAAATACTGGCGGCATGTATACAAGGTATGCGCATCCCTTATAATACATAATCCAATCCTACGGACTTCTCCGATCGCTAATCAAATGCGCAGTCGCTCGTGGTGGTCGAGTACCTCCTCCACAGCGGTTCGCCAAAAGTCGCGCAGTACTTCCGGGACAACATCTACATCATCAAAACGCTCACAGAGTTCCAGCACACCGACGACTCTGGCCGCGATGTTGGCCAGGATGTGCGCGTGCGCGCTCGTGAGCTCTCTCGCCTCCTCGCCGATGACAAGAGTCTCGCCGAGACCCGCAGCCGCCGCAAGCAAATGCATGATCGCATGGCCGGTAGACGGGTTGGCGAGAATGCCAATGAGGAAAAGCAGCGACCGGTGCCACCGCGGAAGCAGCCTTCCCAGGAAGAGCAGGACATTCAACGTGCGCTGAAGCTTAGCGAGCAAGAAGAAGCCGAGCGCCGGCGCCGGCTCAAGGAGCAGGGCAAGGATAGCTCGTTGTTCGACGATCCGAAAGCCGCACCGAGGTAAGTTAGTTCGTGCCTGATAATCCACTCGCTCGCCCTCCGCGTTGCTGTGCCTGACCTGTTACACTCTATTATAATTAGCAACCTCATCGATCTCACGGTCGACGAGTCTCAGCCTTGGCAACTCCAGCCACAGTTCACCTCCATCCCGCCGCAGATGACGATGGTGTCGTCGGTGTACGACCCTTCCGCGGTTCAGGCGCAGTTCACGGCATTCGATCCGTACGCACAACAAGCCCAATACGAGGCCATGCTGCAGGCGGAGTATGCGCGCCAGCAGGCCGAGGCAGCCCAACAGCAGCAGCAGTATTATGCCCTCCAAATGCAGGCCACGCAGTTCCAGCCGCTCGTCCCACAAAAGACAGCAGTATATGGGTGCGTCCTTCCTCCTGTTCCCCTCTGCCCTATACACAAGGGCACTGACGTGGCGCGGCGCTAGCTCAAACAATCCCTTTGCCCAATCGCCTTCCCCGGTTCCCACACCAGGACCCACGTACGCCTACTCCTCGCCGCCGAGCGCATCCGCAACCCCCGCCCTCGTGCACGGCTACCCACGCCCGCCCTCGAGCGCCTCCGTCTCGTCGCACGCGTCCTCGCTGCCCCCGCGCACCCCCATCTCCGCACGTGCGGACGCGCTCGCTGCCGTGCTTGGCACAAGCACCGGGCCGGGCGGCATTGACACGTTTGGGAACGTCGGGTCGCTCCGCTATGGGAGCTCTGCGCTTGGTAGCGCTGCGCAGCAGCGCACTGGTGCAGTATTTTGATCGCGCCTCTGATTTTGATCTCATCTCAATGCTCATAAAATATCTTATACTTGTATGCACGACCTCTTACGACCACGCTTCGCTCCCTCTTACTTCATGGTCTCTTTGTGTTACTGTATGTCTAACATTCACTCACCTCACTCTTCATGACCTTTTACGTACTTGGATGCAGACAGTCGCCAGACGGTCTCGTGCCGGGTTGTACAGTATTCATAGTTATCAGTGTCTTCAGACAGTAATAGACCTTGACGTATGTGGAACTACCGCGGCCGCCCTTAAGGTCCCGGACTCCGAGCTGTCGGAGCGATACCGTACCTCACGTAGAATCTGATCAGGTCCCTCTTGCGTTGTGGCGTGTCATGCCCTGACCCCCTATCCTATTTTGTCAACGGGCAAGGCCACATCCATCGCACTTTTCGCTTCTGTGATGCAGCGTCTATGATAGTCGGCAAGCCTATAAAGATTAGCCCGCGGCCGGGCTCGGGTTTAGGATGCGGGCGTCATTTGTGTCGGGTCCGCGGTGCTTTGTGCCCCTGACCCCGCATCGGGCATCACACGCAGTCCCGTTCCTAACGTCTTGTAAGGTCCGAAAAGCCGCTGGACGAGCGGTGGTCCGGTCCCGCACGCCCGCCAGTGTGATTGTAGTAGCCGATCAGAATCACAGGGCTGGTGCGGAGCCGGCTGAGGCGCACATGATCGTCCTTAGCGTGATGCATGAGATCCGAGTCCGAGTCAGTGCGAGTGCTTGCGCGGCGGCGCCCGGTCCCGCGATACCTGCCTATAAAGCGGTCCGCCGGAATCGCTGCCGTGTATTCCCGGGTCGCGTAGCGCCCATATCTCTCCACGCTCTTGTTTTGCTGCCCGGGACCACGAGCCACCACGCCTCCGTCAGTCTCCTGACACCGACTTCTAGTAACCAAAGCTCGGGATTCGACTTTATCGATCGTGCAGACCCGTCGGTCGTGCTGAGACCTTCTGGATGTAGATCTAGAATACCATGGGGAATCGTGGGGCTGACATGCGCGTTGCGGTGTAGGGTTAGTACTTCCCCTCTCCCCTTCTCGAGGGCTTCTTGATTGGGTAGTTCGATAATTGCCAGCAATGAGCACCAGTTCTGTGGTCTCACCTAGCCTTTATGATAAAAGCTGGTCAGGCGTCTGAAGCATTGCGCGCTGGCATCATGACGTTGTGACCATGTTGCGTCATTCGTCTTGGTGCGTAGTAAGAACCTCAAAGGCGACGTACTAGGAAAGTGCGCTCAGCGCCCATGCTGGCAGTTCTCCACTTGCAACCCGAACTTGAGGGAGATGTTATCATCATCTTAGCGATGGCCGCCATTGTGCCACTGTTGTGCACAGCCGCGGTGCTGTCAAGATGGATAGATTATCATCGCGATCGGGGTCATTTGGCGTTTGGTGGTGATACAGATACCATTTCCATTAATTCCATACCACGATGGTCGCGCTTATCAATGCAGACCTCCGGCTTCAGGTGCCAGTGCTAGTGCTCAGCGCTCAGCACTCAGTTTCTAATGTGCGACAAACTCGGACGAATCTTGAGATGGGCGAGACTCTGGAAGCTGATGTAGACGTGATAATAGTATTTCCGGGTGCGGAGTGCGCCGAGTTGTCACCACGCCACGCAAGTGGTACCAGTTGGCCTCAAATCACCAGAGCGGCGTCATGACGTCTCGGACCCGGATGTCGTGGGACGCATGGTGCGCTCATGAGCACGGTACGTGGCAAACCAATCAGAATCCTTACGCCCTTGCGCGCACAATTATCGTGATAATTTCTGCCAGTACCACCTGTTCGGGTTCTCGCTTCGCGCTCGCCTCCTCGGAACATGTCCCGCGCCATGCCGCTGGCAGTGTCACGAGCATGGTACTACTGCATCCGCGTTCCATTTTCCTCCAACTGGAACAGGCATGCCCAGTTGCCAAACCCAAAAATCATAATACGGCAACGATACGCCGCCCTGCCTCCTCCAGGGTAGTAGCTAGCCCTTTCCGAGCGTGTCTGCAAATAGGCGTGGAGTCTCTAGAGAATCTCCACGGCACTGGGTCCAGTCCAACCCCCCCTTTGAATCTCCCCCATTGTCACCCTCTCATGACTCTAATGTGTTCCATCCCCTTGTGCCTCGACCATTCCCATTCGCAGCGACTCTGTCCGCGAGGCTGAAAAACATAATAAGAAGGCGGACCCTGGAGAAGACGCGAGAGACGATCATTTAGGCTCTTCATGTGTTCCTGTATCCTGGGTGCGATGACAGTTGCACGTCGAGAACAGGACACACATGGGCCACTGGTGAATAATGGGGTCTAATCATCGTCCCCAATGCGGCTACTGTGTCACCGTTGTTGCACGCGCGGGTCTGAGAACGCACGTTCTCATCAGCGTTGGTCGGTGGAAGGATTCCCCCGCCCCTGCCCCTTGTGCCCTAAAATACTGTAGGACTGCCCCGAAGGAAGAAGGGTACTGGCAAAAGAGCGACTTAGGATAAACTAGCTCAGTACCTGTTCCGATGGCGAACAGCTCTCCCTGCAGGAATAGAAGCTCGAGCCTAAAGAGGGGGTGGATATTCCTGTGGTCCCGCGTGGTGCCAACCCTTGTAAAGCTCGTCTATATCTGGGTCTACACACCGACCCAACCGGGGGACAGATAGCGCCCTCCTACTCCCGGTTCGCTTCGCCTCGCCCGGGCTTCGCATCTTCCGAAGGAAGGCCGAGAACATCATGGCATACTGTGGGAGACTTGACGGTGTAATTCGCGTGCAGTTGTACGCCTGACATGATCCCACGTGCCAAAAGAGCCATTTGACACAACTAGCTCCGTTCTTCTGGCGGCTCCCAGCGCTGGCTGAGTAGTGGCACTCGGACAAGAAGCACGATTATCAGGTTGTCAGCACTATCGGTCGCTGTGCCACTGATATGTGCCACCGAAACTTGCGCCCACGTGTCTCTCCCACTTCGAGCAGCTCCTACCCGCCTACCTATAACCTTGGCTCACGGCTCTGTTCCGTCGCGTGTGCGCCTAAGCGTGACGCGAGAAGGAGACTATTGCGGTGGACGCTGTTAGTGACAAGTACAGTGGAGCCGAGACTAGGGCCAGCATCAGAACCACTCCGGCTTGGCGTGGGATTGAATCAACTAGAGATGGTTGAATGCGACGAGAACACCATGGGGGATATCACTCGGTAAGGAAGCCTGTTCTCACCTCTATTTCCGGACTAGGATCGACTCTAATGCCGGTGTTAGTGTGTAGACCTCGAGGCTCGAGTAGTCCCGTCCAAAGCTGCGAGAACCTGAGGTCAGACTTACCGCTCAGGGTGTTCGTCGTGTGATGAAGATTTCGAAGAGGTGTCAGACAGTCGTCGTCCTGAGTTTAACTTTATACAATTGTTGAGCTCGTCAGAACCCCCTACAGAGTGGCGCGAGCACGGTACTACCATACGGTACCACCCCTACCGTATGCATAATTCGGGAGATCCATTGAGGAGCCACTGATCACAATGTGGGGCTATCGGGCGCATAAAGGTTTTTTTTTCTTGCTGCGCAACCCGAACAAGTAGTCCTCACCATGACGCATGGCCTGGGGCACGTATTACCACTTCTGCACCTTCGGGTACATGTTTCAACCGCACCCAAGCCATCTTAGCCAGGGAGTAATAGGCACGCTGTGCTCGAGGAGGCAAAGGAGCTTGAAAGCTTGAAAGACGAGCACACATGCAAAACCAGCCAAATAAGTCCAACAATATCCGAGCCCATGACCATCACATCCCAACACTGCCAGCGCCAGAAAGAAAAAAGAATAGCCGATAGTGGCTCAATTTTTCGAGTCCGAGTCGGCAAGCACACAGAAGTAGTGCTATATTACGATAACAAACTAGCAACCGCTGGCACTGGTGACAGTTGGCAACTGTCATGCCACAACCAAATAACGAATGTGCCACTGGAGAAGGGGAAAAGAGTAAAATTCCAAGAGACGGCTATGAAAGTGATAGTTGCAGCACTGGCACCGTGAGACTCGGACCAAATTTGAAGCGCTAGTGCGGTAATGAACAAAAAGTGTCCACCACGCGCGTTTTCAAATTTGACAGGCACCCCTTCGTTCCTAACTATTACAGATAGGCGCTTTATCATTATTCACACCAACACCACCCTATCGATTAAGCTCCATTCCCAACCGTACCTCCGCCCGCACTTCTTACCGATAAACCAAGTGTTTTCAATTTAGTTCGTGGGCAATGGAAACTGAAAATAAAAAATAAAAGACGCGTTTGGCTTGATTTTTTTTTCGGAGTAGTACAAAATACTACGGGAAGGGGGGGGGGGGGAGAAGGGCGGGATAGGGTGACACATGTTACACGGTCAACAATAAGAATATAAAACGCGCAGGCCGATCCAAGAGGAGTGAATGGGTAAACGAGCATCAGACAAAGGGAGGATATGTATATATAATCGGGGAATATTTGCCGATGAAGGGGACAGCGCATCAAAAATAATGAGGCTGGTCAAAACAGAAAAAAGGTAAGTATCGTATGAAGAAGCAAGACAAGCAAAAGAATCTTAATAACCCGAAAGAACAAGGAGGAGTCTGAACACGCGCGAACCCGGTAAGCATTTCATAGCAGTCGATCAGAACAAATGGAGGTATTATCGAAGGCCACACACGAAAAACGGCTTGTTGATGGGTATGAAAGAGCAGCAGCAACGCTATTAGACCCTCATTCCAAGTGCAGAGGCGGCGTGGGGAGAAGAGACCGCGAGTCGAACTTGGTCGGCGCGTTCACGACGAGACTCGGCCGCGCCGTACCCGCGTGGAGCGCTGGCATTTGACCCTGGGCTTGACCCTGGGGAGGTGTACGCGCTTGCCCCTGACCCGCCTGCACCTGAGACTGCCCGTAGGGGAGGTGATGCTGAGGCGGCTCCACCCCGAAGAACGGCAGATGAGGGTACGACGTTGCCGAATACGGGTGTGCGCTGTTGGTGGTGTTGGAGCTGATGGGAGTGTTGGGACTGAACTCGTCCTGTTGTTGCTGCTGCTGCGCCTGCGCGTGGGCTTGTGCTTGCGACTGAGCTTCCGCGCGGGCTTGAGCTTGTGCCTGAGCTTGGGCTTGATAAGCCCGTAGCTGTGCCTCCTCCTGCCTGAAATCCTGCACGTATTGGTGACTGCTGCCGGTACTGCTGTTCGAACGGGGTGGGGGCATCGGCGATTGCGAGTGCTGCGAGGCTCGTTGATGCTGTATTGGGGCGCGAGCCTGTGCCTGTGACGCCGCCCTGGACTGCTGATAGGGGTAAAAATGGTCGAGTTGCGGGATCGGCATCGATGTCATTGCAGAGTTCCATGACGGAGAGTCGCCTAGATTGGGGTCGAGACTCCGTCCCACCTGCGGAGGAGCCGAGCCGTTCGCGGTCATCATCGTCGATTCCAGAGAATGGTCGCTTCCTCGAGACGATAGACTCGTTGGTGAGTGACGGTGGGTGGAAAGAAAATGGCGAGTCGTATCCACCGCCGATTGGGGAGTCAGAGGCATCGGTGGAGCCATATCCTGATGATGAGCGGACCAATTCTGAGAGTCCGTAGGGGTTTGCTGTTGCCGTTGATGATGATAATACCAATCCAGATCCTCCACCGAAACCGCCGAATGGTGGGGAGGCGTAGTACGAGGCGGGAGCTGTGCCTGGACGTGTAGCGGTTGAAGGTCGCGCCGGGACAATACCTGGGCCTGATGGAATGGGAAAAACGGATTGTGAGGGGACGGAACCCCATTGGGATGGGGGGAGTGATGAGGAGACGACAGCTGAGAGGGGTGGGAGTGATCGAGGATGTGAGTCGGTAGATTCGCGAGATGCAGTGGGCGGACGGCTGCTGCTAGAGCTGGGTCGGATATCTGGGTTTGCTGAACGGGTTGTTGACCAGGAAGAGGATGGGAGATCGGAGACACCGAGTTCGACGAATGACTCTCCTGGGGCGAGAAAGGACTGGCCGGGGTGGGGTTGGTGTGTTGACGGGGACGAGGTTGGAGTGGCAGAGGTTGGTGAGGTTGAGGATGCAGGTGAGGTGGGGGATGCGGCGGAGGGGGCACGAAAGGACTGGACGGAGTCACGAAAGGAATGACTACTGACTTGGCGGGGATGAGAGCGATCTGCGTCTTGTACGTACCAGGAACGAGAAGCGGCGGAGGGGTGGTGGTGATGAAAAAGATCGGTGTCACCTTCGTACCCGGTGCTCGTACCAGGACGTTGAGAAACCAAAGAAAGGGTTGGCTGCGTGTCCTCTTGTTTGACGCCCTCGCCTGCACCTCCGCCACCATTATGACCACCACCGACGCCGGTACCACCACCACCACCAGAAGCAACACCGTGTTGATGCTGCTGTTGGTGCACACGATGAGTGGCGGCGACATCTCCGGAAGCGTCCGAGATAGCATCAGCGGATAAGGAGACAGAGACGGGGGGTGCTTGTTGAGCACCGCGTTTTCCACGCTGTTGGGTGGCCTTGTTGGCGGCAGCCATTGTGGCGTGAAGAGAGGAAAGCTCTCGCATCATGCGTTCATTGGCATCCTGTTTATCGGCGTGAACGGTTTGAGCATGTTGGCGTAGATTGTCGAGGCGAGAGAATTGTTTGCTACAATGACAAGTGAAAGGACGTTCGCCGGTGTGTTTCCTGAAGAAAGAGAGAGTGAGCCAGGGGCGGAGGGGCGGGGCGGAGGAAGGGCAAGGAACACGAACCTAATGTGCCTGGCCAAGTGTTCGCTCCTGCTAAAAACCATGCGACAATCGCCATAACCACGACACTGGAACGTTTTAGCAGGTGCGGGACGATAACGCCTGTTGACGCCGCCGTTCTGCTGCTGTTGGAGGGACTGTTGGGTGTTTTGAGGGAGAACGAGAGGCGTGGCCATGTCGCTGTGAGGGGAATCGGAGTCCATTAGGAAAAGGAAGAGGAGGAAGAGACAAGGGAAAGTGGGAAGGGGTAAACTCTCCCCCGTCTATAAGGAAATTCCGTGCCTGACTTTTTTATTTTCGATTATTTTCTTTATCTTAACTATATCATATTATAGCCACCCTCTCGGTCCCACTTCTCTGATCCGATTTTTCCTTGCCCTTATCCTCATTTAGACTAATGCTCCTCTGCCACCTGCCATCTGTCACAAGCACTACCCATACGTAACTCTTTTTTCTACTTCAAACCTTACTCTATCATTCAACCACCATCTTCTTCCCGCCACTCTCTCCCCACTCAACCAATCTTGCAAACTTCATAATATCTCCTCCCCTCCCCCCCATTCCTTCCCTTCTTTCCCCGTACCTGATGTCCCTCGGCGCCGCTGTAGTCCTTCCACTTACGCTCACTCCTTCTACACTACCTACAACCCTGTACTCGGTGATCAGTGTGGAGCTCGAAAAAGTGAAATGATTTTTTTTTCAAATCGACAAATTGTGTGTCCACCTCCCACAACATCTCAGCGAAATTACGGCCGCCAGTAGATTGTTTGGAAAAAAAAAACTTTTTGTGAGATCTTGGTTTACAGATGCGTACGAAGTCCTATTTCGTCCATGTTCATTGACATGGCCAAAAGCACTCCGTTTCTCACGGAGAATTGAACTCTCTCAGCCCCCAACATATACCTATATATATAAGGTTACCAAGCGCGTCGTCTTCTGATTCCCGCACATTCACGGGACCTTGAAATTCCACGCGGTCGGGTCGGACCAGAGAGAGGGAGGGGGACGACTGAATTTTTAACTCCGTCGAGGTGCAACAGACGCTTCTATTCTTCAATTACACTATGGTGCAAATCCGGGGTCAGGTCCTGATTTCGAGAACGATTGTCGAAAGGTTACTTATCCTACTCCATCGACGACCCCTCACCAGAAGCCGTGGCTACTCTGGTATGTAACAGGGACGCGACAACAAACCCGAGTCCCGAGGCTCAACTCACTTCACTGACAGTATTTACGGCAACTCGTTCCAGCAGCAAGGTACGATACAGTACGGGGACTGGAACCGTTACGTATCAAGTTGGGCTTCCAGCCCTCAAGAGCGAGGTTAGCGCCCTGATGTAGCATGTCCACGGTCTCGACCCATCGCTTCTGAGTCCCGTGGGATGAACGCTCGAAGTACGCTTTCATCGACCGACCAATAGACCCTCAGAGAGTATGAGTGGTCTAATAGCGCAACATTGAGAGCGTGAGCGTGTAAGAGTAAGGCTATGGAAGAATTTCACAATGGTATCTCCTTTTTTTGCAGAGTACAGTTGCTCGAATGACCGTCCAACAAGCTACTAGAAAGAGAGCACCCGCTCTTTTTTTTTTTTTTTAAATTCTATTGTCGTGCGCCTGAGGGTAAGAACCCCATGTAGCACGTTGCCTATACATAACTGCACCACAATTCGGTGCGTATGTGCGTAAGTCCTCCGAAAAAGCAGCTCCCTCTGCCTGGGTGGCCGAGAGCACCCGCTTACTTCCACGGACATGACAGGCCAAGCGTAATGCATGTACTTGTACAGTGCGCCCACTGTTCGTCGCACACGGCGCGCCACAGAATCGAAAAATATTTTATCCGTCGGATCAGGAAGACACTAAAAACACGAAACAACGAAGCAAGCTCATGATCGAGCGGAGATGGCAGTGAACTGTACGCGAACCGGCCCGGGCATCTCGTATCTAGGACGAAAATTAACGAGTCCGCTGGTCGGCCTGTCCAGGCTGTCCTGTTGTTGGTGATTCTTGCTTGGGGGCTAGCTGGTGCACTTTGTTGGTATGTGTCTAATGAGAGTCCTTATGCATGAGAGACTACAGTGGGTGGTTATGACCG
This sequence comes from Lactarius psammicola, assembly GCA_025769895.1. NCBI lineage: Eukaryota > Fungi > Basidiomycota > Agaricomycetes > Russulales > Russulaceae > Lactarius > Lactarius psammicola. Next base: position 122,414 of record WTXK01000097.1, read on the forward strand.
TACGGAGCAAGCAGAACCCAACCGGACGACCAAGCAGAACAAAAACTATACTCATGCGTCCTGGTCCGCAATTTTCCCACTCACGCGTATGTCGCCCGTTTTGTATCCTTCCCGCATGCCGCCCAACAATGTGCATATCGCGCACAAGGAGTGGATCCGGTATGGCGGTGAGCCAATCGGGGGATTCTCAACACCTACCGGACCGGACTAGAAGTGCGTGGGACGGCGCGCGTCTCGTCGCATCTGCACCGCACTGGTATTCATTGCTTCCTCTCGATGTGCCCGTCAGTTCTTCGCACTGAAGCGTGCATAGCACAAAGAGGCATTCTTGGAGTCGCATACCCCGCATCAGGGTTTTCGCCATGGTCAGAATCTACATCACTTGCTACATCCCATGAGATAGACAAGAGCTTGGACAAGGGCGTGCGTGAGGGTTTTGAACTGGGCACAAGAACGACATAAACGAAAGGGCGGTGTCAGGGTGGGGGGTGGTGCGAACGCGTCAAGTGTACCGCACAGCATCCCACAGTAAAGACACGCATTATGACGTCGCATAGATATTGTCAGGCCCCAGGGGCACACCAACGTTCCATTGCACCGCAATGCACTACGAATGGGCCACCCGAGCGCAATTGCTGCGCCAGTCGTTGGTGGCACAAAGAAAGTAAGGTTATAAGCAGTTTAAGGACGGCAGAGCGTTGGCCCTGGGGCGGTGCAGAGCTGTGGCCGTGTGCCTTGTTTTTACGCACTGCTGTACAATGCAGCAACCCTGGGCAGATCTGTAGTTCCCTCAGGTTCTCACCTCGACAACGAGAATACAGAACGGGATGCGTCAAATAGATTTCTCAGTGTGCACGCGCTGACGGGTCTCACGCTGGGGCATCCATCCCCCTAGCCCGAGGGTGACCGTTCTTCCCTTGATTCGTCCAACCAAGCTTCCACGACAATTCACGTCCCATGAGTCCAGCGTTTGTTCGATCAAAGAATACCTAGTCAGGACCCTTCAACTGGCTGCTGGGGGTGCGGCAGGGCTCGCAAGGCCTGGCATCCTCGTGAGCCCACAATTGTTGATTGGTGCACAAACTTGCGCAGACTTTCCGATTGCGATCTAAGACCGACCCCGAGCATGCCAGTCAGGAGGTGTATGTAATCATTACATACTCAACAACCATTTTGCCTACTATTTAATATTCCGTGTGGTTCCCGTCCGTCCCCCCCAAATCAGCGTCAGGAGGTAAGTTCAGGATTCTGGATTGCGAAAGTACCTCTCACTAAGAATTTATCTCTACCCCAGCTAGTTGCATAGGTGCGGTCGAGCGCTCAATGGGGAAGGCAGAAGCAAGAAAAACAAGGATGACGGTACGTTACAATATAACTATAATTTAATTATTATAATTTTTTGGATCTGTCAAGGGGAATTTACGGCATGCGCTGATCGACGTGAATCGTACGATCGGCAACAACGCGCAAAATTAAAGGGTTTATGTGATAATGTGGTGACACACCACTTATTTTTTACTTATTAGTACTATTTGGCTCGCGTACCTTGTTTAGCCCTTCTTGCGTTCATTTTTATGCTCCTCGCCTCATTAGAGGTCCTGTCAGTATTTCCCTAAGCGTTGGTTTTCAGAAGCCCGACAACCGACAGACATGTCGGGAATCTGAGCAAGACCGACGTTTCAGGTGCTTCATATGGGCCACCTCTCCCACCTTGTCCTCTACTCCGTCCCACTTCACCTGCCATCGACTGCGGTATACACTTGTAACTTAGTCGGTTGTAGTGTGCGGAGCCTGAGCGGACGCCAAGACGGATGCGTACGTTATTGCAGGCACGTAATAATAAATCGCCGCGAAAGAAGCCAAAAAAAGAAAAGCAACCCTGCCTCGCGCGTGTGATTTTCAATGCCATATTTCAAGTTCTGTTGGCATACTGTAACATACATAACATACGAAGTAGGCGCTTTACAGTAAGGGTAGTAGAGCAAAAAAAAAACAAAAAAAACAGTTCAAGGTGTCCGCCATCTCGCTCGGTATCTGTCGTACGTTGCGGAACAGTGAATGCCGCACAAATGACTGGGCAATCGGCTGCCGACCGACCTCACTGAAAACCCGGTGGCGACAATCAAAATAACTACGAGCTCGCTGGTGGATTGACTGATTGATGCGGAGTAACACCGCTCAAATGGTCTCCTATTAATTTCTTTTGGACAAAGTAAGTACTGTAAAGAGGAGAGGTAAATGCGGAGAACGAATGATACGACTAATGATGCGGCGGAATTAAGAAGTAGGACGATCTAGTGTGCCGTGAACGGCCCAGACGACAGGTCTGCAGCATAATCTTTATCGTTATCAGAGGATGAGGCTGATTGTGTTGGCGAGCAGATCCCAGTAATTGATCTGAAAAGTCACGCTGGCGCAAGGTAATTCGCTCTGGGGAGTATATTGACCAGGCCAAATCACAATCCACGTCAGGGCCCTTCTTCCCTCTCCACACGCATCCCTTCCTCGATGCCCTTCCTCGCGCCATGATGACAAGACGGGTGGTCCTTCCTTGGAACTGGGTCGCGCTACTGCACCGCCGTCATCGCACAAACCTCTCCAACTCGGGCAGTGCTACTAAGGCATCCATTTGCTAGCGCAGGTCATCGACGCCTTATACGAACTGCTAGCGTACGTCGTCATTGCACTCGGCGCCAATTTTGCAGGGCATGTGCATGAACCTAGTCCTAATCGCGCACAGCGTTTGAGTCATGCAAAGTAGCTTGTTCTTCGCGCTTGTGTGAGAGGTGAAGCTGGAAGGTGTGCACGGATTGAATGAAAGCACCCTGACGACTTTTTGTCCCGTGCGGGGATGTAGACAAGCTGCAGGAAGGGGGGAAACCCTGGTGAGTTCAGGTGCATAGTAAGCAAAGAAGATAACGGCCTGCTTGGAGGATGGGGAGGGAGACACCTGTTGGTGCGATGAACTTTCATCTCGCACGATACCAGTAGCGGAGGAGCAACGGTCTCTATTTCATCTTCGGGCACAACCTCATCCGGATCTTGCGGTGCTGTAGTATTTCTGGGGTGTCGGGGTCATCATCCTTATCGCCAGTCGGACCACCATCTGGATTACTAGCTGCAGCTGCATGAGGATCAAAAGGATCGTGCCGTACACAAGCCTCGAAGTGCGTGTGTAGGCGCGGTACCACGAAGGCTTGAGTTTCATAGCAGGTTCGTTAGCAGTGGCAAACCGAGTTTCTTCGACCGGACATCACCACGAAGGGACTGTTTGCATCAGCGCGGGTCGTCAAGGACCCCCGTGCTATTCCACATCATAGTGAGACGAGAGCTGGATATGTTGGTCGCTATGAGACACATGCTGTCATGCATGTCATGTCGGGTGCTCACCGATGCAAGGCGGGAAACGTTCTATTTCGGATGTGATCGATGCGTCTCATTGTCGAGTTGTCATACTAGTATATCATATGTTTCAAAGTGGCCTGTAGGAAAAAAAAATAGATCTCAGGGTTATCCAGATAATTCACTCGAATCCTCACCACGATAATGTAGTGGTGATTTTGCTGATTGAAAACCCCCGATTCACCAGCGATTCGGATCGCATCCAGCTGAATGCAACCAGCCAAGAAAGTGAATATTGGAAGCGAGCCAGCCTCCGTGATGATAGCTGCGGGAACATTACTCAATAACAGAAGAGTTCACATGTAAGGATGTACCGCTGCAGGACCTTCAGTTCCCACAAGCGGTTCGAAACCTCGTGATTCCCATCGATGACTACCCTCAAAACGGCTGATATCGGAGAAATGAAAATTCATAGCGCCACACGTAGTTGTCCATGTTCCCAAAGATGGGCGATCGTTTGCTACTCACTTGTGGAGTGACGTTTGTGCTTGCTTATAACTTGTGCCGTCGTATGGAGGTCGCAGTATTCTCGAACTCTCCACAGATAAAGAGTAGATCTATTTTTGCAACTTCTGCTGGTTTCCCTAGCTCTAGCCTCTAAATGCGAATGTAAATCGCGTCCATATTTCCATGACAGCAGCCTTCCTTCTGTCGAGTAACATTCTAAAGTACGGTACAGTGACTGTTGGGGCAAACCTTCATCTTTGCTGCACATTGTTTGTACAGCATTCTGTAGAGAGCGTCTGATGGTGCAGGCGAGAGAAGAATTGAATAAGTAATTCGCGGCGCTTGACATCAGCATTTGCGCTAGTGACTAAGATGATGTTGAGAAACTCACACGGAGTCTCACGTCACTGCAACTTGGATGGGAACAATGCCGGACTGTTCCGTCGCCGGCCCCCCTGAACTTTGATAAAAGCAACTCCCATCGCTTGCGGGGGCAGCGGCTTCCCTCGTTTCCATCTCACGCAGGCTATTTCTTTCTCGGCGCCTTCTCTATAAAGGAAATTGCTGTCTGTGGCTGATCCTGAACTAACAACGATATTCACTAGGGCTCATCACAGCCTCGCTGTGGCGCCGGACCCGCTATTTTTCCCGGGAAATTCATTTGATGTAATCAATTGATTGGTGCATCCCCACGTCACGCTGATTGTGTTCGCAATCCCGAATTTCTGTGCCTCGCGGCTCAGGCTTTACGTTACCGGAATCGTGTCGTTGCCGCCCGAATGGGCTACTACGAATCCCACTGCACTCACCGACAACGACTACTGCACTGGCGCTTTCTTATGCGTTATGTGGCGTTCGGGTCTTTGCTCAGGTGGTGCAGTACACTGTGTCCACTGGCCGAAAGTGGGCTTATCTGCTCAGGAGCATTACGTCTTACTACACTGTCCTCCTCGCTTGATGTTCTCTGAGCTCCGATGTCAGCTCTCAACCTCCGTCACACCGACGCAGGTGGCGCGAGTTTAATTTCGCTCTCTTGGGACAATTGTATGTGCTTCGCTTGGACCACACCCGAAGTGGCGTATCTCTCTCTCACGGTTTGGTTCTGTCTGGCTATAGTCGACAGCGCTCAAGGCTCAAGACGTGTACTGTACGTTACGGGATGTGACTAGGTTTGGAAAAGAGATCGTGTTGCAGCGTGCTGAGTTCAATTCTGGGGCTCGAGCTAAAACATACGGAGATTTCGCGAGGCCGTCATTTTTCTCTGCGACGATTTGTTTTTTTTTTGTTGTTTCAAATCCGGTCTTCCGTCGCCCAATGGATTTACCTACTGAGACAGTCCTGGCTTTCAGGAGGGGCCAACTTGTACAGTGCAGTGTACTGTACATGTACACTGTGCTTGCGCCCTAGCGACCTCTGTCAGCAGTTGCGCTCCCATCTCTTCTAATTTGGCACTCTGATTTGATCACCATTGATTTTGTCGCCCCCGATTGTAGACGGCGCACGCCACGCTTGGCTCTCACAACACGACAACATAACTCATGATCAGCAAGGGTCCAAATTTGACCCTCGGCTAGCGATCTATGGGGTGCTTATCTTGTGTCTTACGCACGCTGGGCGCAAAGTGTCCGCAAGACCCACGCTTATCACCGTGACCCTGATCGTCTATTAGATTCGTACTTGGCGTCGAATTCTTGGAATGCGACACACTCGTGGTGAAATTTGGCACCTTGCGCGGTCGGAGTCTGTCTGTGTCCAAGAACGTGAACGGATGCACCTGTGGGGCCACCACCTAGTGGCCACCCTTTCAGATTTGCGCGCTGTGCGAGTACAGTATTTATTACACGGCCTGCCACACAGATGCCTTGAATGCACGAGTACTGCACCGTTGCTGTACGTCACAGGCAGTGACGCACAAGGACTAACATTACGGCTGCCAAACACCGAAGACAAAACCCGCTGCGGGGCCAGAGCTTGGCGAGGATGAGGCTTTGGACCCGTGCCTCGCTACCGTACGGCCTCGAATGGCGTCACCTGCCTGCTCCCGATCTTTCTCGTGCTGGGCGTTGACACGCACGTGGACGTCTTCTCGTAAACGAAGTCACAGTACTTTCTCGTTCTGTCTCCGCGCTTGTCCGTTCCACGTTCCTTTCTGGGGAACTGCGCCGGTTCTGCTCACGCCCCGGGACCCTGTAGTACGTACTTGATTTACACATGCGTGATATGGGTGGATAACCCATGAAAGTCCGCTTTCTTCCTCTCAGGCCAGTCCGAGTCTAAGCCAAGTTCGAGATGTGTTGTGTCCCGTTTCCGTTTACGTACGTGCCCTCTACTGTCGAGATATCCTTATGACGTCGTTGCCATCTCCGTCCTGTACAATACCCAGGGCCAGCCTAGTGACGGACATGGACCTGAGCGAAAACGCGCGTTGTGTGCCTGGAGATCGTGCACCTCGACAATGGGCGATTCCTTCATCAAATAGCTTACAAGTACCATACTGTACAACCTTTACAATTTACTTGACGACGCCTGAACCGGAACATCAACGACAACAATCAACAACCCAAAAAGATAAGAAACAAAATGCCGCATCAAGATCCAATCAACTAGAAGATAAAGCGGTCGCGACAGAAAAGGAATGGAGTAATTGGATAATGAGGGTTTTTGACGTGAGTCGAGTTCAGGCCGTAGTCTCAACCTGATCCGCGGCAAAAGACCCAGCAATGCGCAACACGGATCGGGAGACGGGCGACTTCGACGTAGATCATGAATATCGAGAATGTCCATATATGTGTCCGTTTATGTGTGGATGAGTGAGGTGAATGACTGTGAGTGGATACGGTAATTCGTGCGTCAAGTCCAGCGTGGTCAGTAATACAATGCACCCTGCCTTATCAAAGGGGGGTAAAGTCCAGCACGCGCACAGGAGCTGTGGTATACACCAAGAAAAAAAAAGAGTGCACAATCTTGTCTGCGAGAAATGAGAAAGAGAAAAAAATAAAAGACGGACCGAAACCGGGCATCACTTGGCAGTATTCCGTCTCCACGGCATTCCCAGCCGCCCTTTCAAGCCCAACAGCCCTGACGCGACAGCGAGTGGGGACAGTGGAGCCTCACCGCCCTCCTTTTCCTTCGTCGGGACGGTGCCTCTACGGCGAGGCGGAGCGCCACCAGGACGCGCGCCGGGCTGACCAACGAGGGGAGAGGCGGGGTATTCGATACCATCAGGTACTGGCGCAGCCTCGTACTCGTATTGAATGCCGCCGCCACCACCACCGCTGCGCGTATGCCTGTACGCGCGAGTGTGGGGAGCAGAGCGGCGCAGGTCGGTAGCGCTAGCGCCGGGGCTCGACGAGGGGTTCGTCACCGTCATGCCAGGCGGGACAAGCCCGGCAAGCTCAAGTTCAGGGAGGGGCGTCAGCGGGCGCTCTTGTTCTTCCCTCGCGTGCCGGTGGTGCCGCGGCTGCGGGGGCGGGGGCTGCGGTTTGTTGCGCGACGCTGAAAAGATGTCGATGTGTGGGATGTGTACGGGCATAGCGAGCGGAAGATGACGCTCTGCGTGCTCAGGACTCAGCAGATCCGCGCGCCGCTGGAGCGCGGTGTTATTCCCGGACGAGGGCGGCGAGCCCCCGGGTGACTGGCAGGTATATCAATCATCAGACGGTAGGAGGAAGAAAGGGGAAACTGCGCACGGGAGGCTCAACCGATATGCCGATCACGCCGCTTGATTGCGTGCGCGAGCGGTGCGGGCGATTGCGCTCAGAAGGCGGCAGCGCGAGCAGCGGTGCGTCCTCGTCGTTCTCATTGTCATTCTCGAATCCCAGGTCATCATTAGTGTCTTGAACTTGTTGCGATTGCTGCGGGGGGATGTACACGTAAGGCTGCGGCACGACGGGAGGTGGAGGTGGAGGTGGGGGCGCAACGGGTTGGGCTTGACTGAGCGGCGCGGGAAGGATAATTTGACGAGGGGGAGGCGGGCCACGGGACGGCCGTCTATCATAAGTCGCGCGCCGGCGCTGCAAAGGCGGATTCGGGGCGATGGGTTGGCGCGGTATCGGCTCCGTCGGCGCGTCAACGTACTCCAACTCCTCTTCCGGCTCTCCTACCTCCAGTCGCGCCTCATCGGTTTCAATGGGCGGCGGGCCGATAAAGTGCGGCTGATCCACGGGCGCGAGGAGATCAAACTCGGAGAGATGGGTCGACGCGCGCGAGTGGTTTGATGCGACTTTGGCGATGTGCTTGGGCGCACTCGCCGGCCGAAGGTCTGGTGGAGGGGGTTGTGCGCTCGCATAATCGCGGGGATGATGCGGAGGGGGTGGGTTCGATGCAGTAGGTTCGAAGTCCGGGGGCGGCGGTTGAGGTGCATAGGTATACTCGCGTTCCCGGGGGCGTCGCGTGCGCCCGCGTCTTGGAGTCTGAGCAGCCGACTGCGCAAGGTCTGGTGGGGGAGGTGTTGGGGCATAGACATGCATAGAAGGGGAGAGGTCCGGAGGCGGGGGCGGGGGTACGACTGCGGGACTGCCCTCCTCCGGTGTGGCGGCGATAGCATACGGTCCATCCGGGACGTGGAGGGGCTCGACGAGCTCGTGAGGCGGGGGGAGGAAGATGGAAAGACGGCCGTCACCAGAAGCATCCTGGGCGCGGGGGATCCAGTTGTCTGGCGGGATCTGCACGGGCGCGTGGTGTACGTGAGAAGGGCTCGGACTCGGGGAGGCGCGGACAGGCAGCGGGTGCGAAGAAGACGAGGCGGAAGCCGGCACGGGTATCGGGTGGATGAGCGATGGCGTCGAGTCTTCATGTGGTGTATAGGGTCGTGAGCGGGCCGGTTCGGGGACGGCAGGGGGTGGTGTGGGGGTTTCAAGGGCTGGGCGTGGTCGTGAGCGTTGGCGAGGAGTGTCTTCGTTGTACTGCCGTCGTCGAATCGAAGGCGCAAGCTCCGGATGGCTGGCACGGTGGCCGAATGGCGGAACCCGGTTGGGTCCTGGCGCCGGTGTCTGCGGGGAAATGTCGGGGGAGCGCCTTCCATTCCTCGCACTGAATAATTATCAAGTGAATACAATTGAGACGGGGAAATGAGGTGGAGAAGAATTCACCGAGGATGCTGAGGGGTTACGCGTTCGGGAGACGACGACTCTTCAGATGGCATCAATTGATGATCTGGTGCAACTCGGCTGAAAAGAGGGTCGTCGACTCTGCGACGTCTCGATCGCGAACGCAGGTCCTCCTCGCGGCGGCGGGAGCGGGTGAGTTCTTCCTCCGCCTCTTGGCGACCGAGAAGCATGCCACGGCGGAGGCCCTCGTGCCATCCTTGCTGCTTACCTTCCTCCCTGGCGGCCTCAATCGCGCGCTCCTCCTGTAGTTTGCGAGCCACGCTGCGCGCGCGTGCAGCGTCCTCCTCTGCATCGTGGCGGCGTGCCTCAAGTCCTGTAAGCATCTCCTGGGCGCGGAAAATCTCGCGCTGGGCTTGGTCAAGCTGGAGCTTGTACATAGCAAGTTCCGTGCGGGCAGTGGCAGCATCTGCGTCGGCTTGGGCACGGGCATCGATGGCGGCACGAGCCCGGACGAGACACTCGGCGGCGCGACGCTCGGCATCTGTAGCACGCTGGGACTCTTCATCGAGCTTGGCAAAGGTAAGCTTGAGAAGCTGGTGCATCTGTTTCGAGTCTCGCTCCTTACGAGCAAGGACGTGTGCAAGGACACGGCGACTAGAACTGGTGGATATGAGACGTTGGACGCTTAGCGCTGATTGATCGGTAGGAGAGCACAGTACACGAGGCACGAACCCGTAATGCGACTGGGTGCCCCTATCCGAATTTTCGGAAGAGGAGGCGGAAGAGGGTGCGTAGGCAACATCGTCCATGGCGATGTGAGCGTATCTGGACGCACGATGACTAGGTAGGGGATGAGCGAGAAGTGGAGGGTGAGAGTGAAAGGAGATACCGGGTGCGGGGTTGATCGGATGACATGTTGGTTGAGAGTACGGGAAAAGGAGTGGATACACGCGCTAAAGAGGGGGAGAAAAGGCCATAGCGTGGTTGTTGTCGAAGGGTGTGTGTTGATTAAGTACGATTAGTGATTTTCTAGGATGGGATGAATGAGACTCCAGCGTGTTTTACACGTGGTTCGCAGTAGGTGAATAGCGCCTATTAACCATTCCCAAATACGGAAATCTACCCTTATCGCTCACCACGCCCCGCTCTCTTTGCGATGTCGCACGGTTCCTATTCATCTTACTCCCAGTCAGTCATGACAGAAGACGAAGAGGATTGGGAGGATTACTGCAAAGGTGGATACCACCCGGTCCACATAGGCGACACTTTTTCAGATGGCAGGTACATCGTCGTCCGCAAACTCGGTTGGGGCCATTTCTCCACCGTCTGGCTCGCCAAGGACACAAAGTACGTTTTTCGTTTTCTCTCCTTTTTCTCCCCCGTCTCCCTCTCTCACACCCACTAAGGCTACTCCGACACGTCGCTCTCAAGATCGTCAAATCAGCTCCCCGCTATACCGAAACTGCCCTCGACGAGATCAAGCTACTCCAGCGTCTCATCACCTCCGCAACACCCCCGATAGTCCCTTCTCCTTCAAACCCAAACCCCGCTCCCTCCCCTTCCCAGACTCATCCCGGCCGATCGCATGTCATCTCCTTCCTCGACCACTTTCGACATAGAGGTCCCAATGGAACACACGTCTGCATGGTCTTTGAGGTCCTCGGTGAAAACCTCCTTGGTCTCATCAAGCGCCACCAGCGCAAGGGCGTCCCACAACATCTAGTACGCCAAATCGCCAAGCAGGTCCTCCTCGGCTTGGACTACATGCACCGCTGTTGTGGCGTCATTCACACCGGTGCGCACCACCACCCGCTTCCTTGCTCCCACTTTTCCCATTCCAATAGATCTCAAACCGGAGAATGTCCTTATCTGTATCGACGACGTTGAGTCCATCATCCAGAACGAGCTTGCCTCCGCCTCCGCCAATGGCACCCCCCCACCGACAAAACTCGTCGGCGTGCCCCCCTCCCGCGGCCGGGGCGGCAACCAAACACCCCGTCCTGAGTCTGTCTTTATCACCGGCTCCCAGCCGTTGCCGTCCCCCTCTTCCTCACACGGTGCTTCGCCCATGCTCGACCGTTGGGCCTTTGGCATGAGCAAGATCGACGGCACCGGCGGCGGTGGCGGTAGTATCAGTGCAAGTGCCGCTGCCAGCGGACCAGGCTCTCTTACTAGTCCCCCAAGTGGTGCCATACGTGATAGCAGCGTTGATGGAAAGACCCAGCTCCATGCTGTCGAGATGGATCGGGCCTCAGAGCGCATCGCACAGCTCTTGAGGGAGCCGGGCTTTAGTGAGAAGAAGGCCCTTCACAACGCGCACAACGCCTCGGGACCCTCCCTCCTCTCTCAACAAGCTCCACATGAGTCTGGCGCACCACGGATACCGCGGGAGGGGGCCGACGAGGTCTCCTTGGAGAGTGGTGGTGCCGTTGATGCCAACAATACAGTTGCGGGGTCTATGGCACTCGATCCGCAGTCTGCTGGAGGCCTCGAGGCCGTGGAACGGATCACGGTGAAAATTGCGGATCTTGGCAATGGTGAGCGTCTCTTTTTGCGCGTCTCAGTCCCTACGTAAGCTAACTTGGGTGGAGCCACCTGGGTGGAGCACCACTTCACCGACGACATCCAAACGCGGCAGTACCGTTGCCCGGAGGTGCTACTCGGCGCGCGGTGGGGTCCGAGCGCGGATATCTGGAGCGTGGCATGTGTGGTGCGTGGTGTTATTTTTACAGAACCATTGTGGTGATTCGGATGGCTACTTTTTTCAGTTATTCGAGCTCCTCGCGGGCGGTGATTACCTTTTCGACCCTCAGGCGGGGTCGCGGTACAGCAAGGATGAAGACCATATCGCCCAGATCATCGAGCTTGTTGGCGAATTCCCGCAATCGCTCGCCTTTTCTGGAAAATACAGCTCCCGGTTTTTCAACCGCAAAGGTGCGCCTTTCGCTCCTCCCTTCCCTTCCGAACTGATACGGCCGTGGCTTGCAGGTGAGCTGCGCCATATCAACAAACTCCGCTTTTGGCCGCTCGAAGACGTGCTGCACGACAAGTACGAGTTCTCGCGCGAAACGGCACAGACGATCGCGTCCTTTCTCGGGCCGATGCTCCGCCTCAGCCCGGAGAAGCGCGCCGGCGCTGGCGAGCTCGTGCACCATCGCTGGCTCGACGGTGTTGTCGTCCAGGGTGAGGTCGACGTCATTCGCCGCGCCGAGGACGACGAGGCCCGTCGGCGTACCGCTGCCTCCGCTTCACCCGGGTCAGGTTCTGTCCCTAGTGTTGGTTTAGGAGTCGATGTGGACGCCCTCAAGCCCGTCGAAGACGACTCGCCCGTAACGGATGACGAGCGGCCCCCATCCACAGGCGGCCCAAACGCGAACGTACCCCCAACATTGCAGATGCCGCGTCCTGCGTCTGCTACGGCCAAGGAAAACCTCAGGCAGTACCAACAACAGCAACAGGTTCACCACGGGAAACAAGACTCGGCTAGCGCGAGCGGTTCTCACAGCCGGAAACGCAGTTAGGTGACCTTAGATTTTGCGTCGAGTGTAGGGCAGTCATTTGCCCGACCTTTGGATCGTGCGTTTTCATTTTCGTTTTCATAGTAATTTCCCCACCTTTTTTCTATTTGTGTTGTTTTGTTGTCGTTGTCGTTGTAGAAAAGTTTTTCTCTCTCGTTCGCGCAGTCAGTTTTCATCAGATCACCATCCAATAATGTAAGTAAAGCACACAGAACATGGGTGCGAGCCTGATTGTGGCAGCTTCGCAGGGTCCACTTATGTAAGCTCCGACTGCGTTCCGCCGCCACTGCCAGGCAGCCAAATAACCACCTCGCTTTGTATCCATGCGCTCCTGTTCCTGACATCCCAGGGCCACTATCCACAATCGCCAGTGGCCCAGCCTTGGGTGTCTCCCCAGGTAGAAAGCGTGCGCGCATGAGGGGCCCATGCATCCCACAGCACAGGAACAAGGGACATTTGCCATGTCTGCCAACCGACCGACCACACTTATGATAGCCCCGCATTGTTGCGAGTGCATTAAAAGGACGTGAGTGTGGCAATCTCGACTCCTCGTCCTATATATACTCGACCGGGTCCGTAATTCACCACCATGCAATCCCAGTCACAATCGCAATCTCCAAATTTTCAGGTTCTCTACACACCACTCCAGATTACCCCCATCGTAAGGGTTCCGCCGCTCATTCGAGTTGGTTGAACTGACCTCTTATTTGCCGTGGGTCAGCACGTCGCATTTGCTCTCTGCGCCTGCTGCCCTCGGCTTGTCGCGCACGTCCTAGTCCAAATATTTCAGGCTCTCGTACTATTTGTTGTTCCGTTGTGCATCCTCGCATTCCACAGCCACGTGCACGTACAGATGCGGCCCCCACCCTCGTCCCTACTCCCTCTCAATATCGTCCGTCGCCGGTCCGTGGACGCACTGTTAGTTCCCGATGAACCCGACTCCCCCCCATCCTCCTCCACCTCGTCCTCCACTCGTGCATCGAGGTCGACAGACACGCGCGTGTCGCAGCTGCGCAGTGGTGCCCTCATTGGGCCCACAAGTCCCATCCTGCATGACGGCGAGCAGCAGTACCGCGTGGAGGGACTCATCGACGCCGGCGCGTTCGGGCGCGTCGCCCTCGCCACCGTTGTAGGCACCTCATCTCCTGTACTCGTCGCGATCAAGGTTTATGGCAAGGACCAGCTCGGTGCCACACCGCGGTTGGACGCGATGCACGACAACGAGTGCCGGATCATGTGTGAGAACGCGAGGCGGGGCAGTAGATGGCTCGTGTGGTCACATGGCGCGTTCGGCGATGCGTGGAACAGGTATCTGGTCATGGTACGCCATCGTTGCCTCGTCGCACCGTTCGACTCATCCTTTGTTGTTTCCGTTGGGCGCAGGATTATTACCCAAACTCGCTTGCTCGCATCATTTTCAGTTGCGACTATAGGCCCCCGCGGAGCGTCATCCGCCTCTGGGTTGAAGAACTTGTACGTCTCCCGTCTTATCTGGCCGTTGCACCAAACACGGAATTTCTGGCGAATACAGGCTCTGGCCATGTACGAACTCTACAACCAGCGCATCGTCCATTGTGACCTCAAGCCCAGCAACATCCTCGTCACGTGGGATGGACATATCGCGATCGCCGACTTTGGAATATCCTTGACCCCAAACTCGGAGTCGTATGACAACGAAGAAAAGCCTTTTGACCAATGTGTCTTCTTCGCCTATGGCGGGACGTACGCGTACCAAGCCCCCGAGCTGCTCATCAAGCACGCCAGGGCGTCCTTTACCTGCGCGGTGGACATGTGGTCGCTTGGCGTCGTCATCTACGAGATGTACACCGGAAAGGTGAGTCTGGTGGCAGCGATGCCGGGTCAAAGTCGGCTGAGGGAACGGGTTTGTTTCTAGTGCCTCTTCTCGCCCGAGGCCAGTGGGGTCCGTAACGAAGTTTGGGGGTGGGATATATCCGCGATCGTCCACCACGACATCGATGACGAGCTCGCACGGGACTTGGTAACTCGGGTCCGTCCGTCTCTCGAGCCTTGGACATATGAAAAATGCTTATCGACGTTTTCTTACAGTTACTCGAAGTGGAACCGGATGACCGATTGAGGGTGATCGATCTGGGGTGGCACCCGTACTTTGCCGAAACGTGAGTAGTATCGTACACCCGTGATCTTTATCGTCTCCTGGGCTGTCTTGGCCTTACACTCGCGATCACTTTCTTCCTCTGATAGAAATTGGGCCGCTATCGTGGAGGGGGAAAACGTCCAAGGTGAGGACGCGCCATGACATGCATGACACCTGGTGTGATGGAATCCCCCCTGCCTTACTGACCCACCCATTGTTTTACCAGTGAAGCTCCCCAAATCTGAGCTGAGTTCTTCTTCCTGGGAAGATGTGCTCAAATTTGAGAGGCTCGTTCCGGAAAGTGGCGTGAAGCACCCTCAACACACTCTGTAATATTTACATCTACATGCATAAGTGTTATGTTCGTACTTTGTTTAATTGTGGACAATGGTAGTTGGCTATATCGCCTTGCATCCTGCGTCCTCCTGTTTTCTAGAGTTCATTCCGGGCTTGCATCGCATTAAGAAGCGCCGTCGTTCTCAATACGATCTTGATGGCCGAGAAGAGCGGACCTTGGAACGAGTAGTACAGCCGCACAACCCACTACAGTAACTTACACGCCGACGCTCCATTCCCAGCTAATCACCGCAGGCCGCAGAAGCATCACCGCTACTGCGTGCAAGTGGCATATCAGAATAGTTTTTCTACCATAAAAATTAGGGGGGCAGACACGATCTGGGGCACCGAAAGAATTACTGTAAAGCTAGAAGACACGACACCCCACTGCCACATGGAGAAAGTCACGTTGGCACCGCCGCTGACAAAATCCCCGTGGCCAGCCCTCCCACACACAGAAGGACACTAGGTTCTGCCATAATAGATCTGATTCGGCAGACGTTTCCACGAATACTGCTATCAAAGAGGTCATGGTATGCTTGGAGTGAAAGATTGCTAATCATGAAATTTCAGCGGGAGATGAGGCCCAAAAAGTACCGATGAGGATGTATTAATGGCCAAAAAAAACCAACTGTGCTTCATTTAAGTCACTTTCATGCCAAACTTGACCTTGAACAGTGTCACAAACATCCTAGTCCACCTTCAGCCTTCAAGAGCCGCAAATTGTGGCCTTGGGATAGTACGCCAGGAATTGGACGCGTGAGTTGTCTGTCCTCCTACCTCACTTTAACACTGTCGCTCTCAAGTTCGGTTCTGATGCTGACACAGAATTGCGCCATAACGCCCATAAAACCTCTACCTCCCACTCGTGCATTCAATGTTCCAGCACTCAGGGCGCTCAGGAAATCCAGCTTTCTCAACTCCGAGTCATGTGCTACCACCCACTTGCTGTGCTCTCTGTACTCGTCCTTGGGTGCAGCCGCAGCCTTGCAACATCCTTCGCACCGCATTGGGATGACGTGCGGATGAAGCATGCTTGGAGTTCTGTCCTGGCCAACTGGGGGGACCCTGGGCTACCCGCCTGCGGGCACCACCATCGACCTCCATGTCGCACTTAAACCCCGACCGCAAGAACGCCTTTACCGATGTACTCTACGAGGTCAGCGACCCTAGGCAACATAGACACGTCCTTGACTGACAACTCCTCTTCACCCACATGTACTTACGGGTGCCGCTGCTCTGCGCACATCCGTCCAAGGAGTGGGTCGCCGAGCTCGTTGCGCCGCACGCAGACGCGCTCGAGCTTGTCAATTCATGGCTTTCGCACCGTGGCGTGCAGTCCTCCTCCATCTCAACAACACGCGGCGGCAGCTGGCTGACGGTCACTGGCGTGCTGGTGTCATGAGCCAACAAACTCCTGGGCGCGTCATACCAGTTATACCGGCACGTCAAGACGGACGACACTATTCCGTACGGTCGACTGTGCACTACCCGTGGTGCGGAACACACGTGTGCAAACCGTCGTGCCTACAACATATTTCGCCTCCACATACACGCCACGGCAAATAATATGCGGGGGCTCCGTCGGGGAAACAGCAGTGCAGGTGGGGCCAGCGTTGAGAAAGCTCAAGACAGTGTCGTCGAGCCGCGATGGAGAGGTGAAGCCGTCGTACCTGCCCCGGCTGTACAAGACGTTTGCATATGTGCCCGCCACGACGGACAAGGACACGCTCGAGATTCTGGGCTTCCAGGAAGAGTACCCAAGCCAGGTGGACCATCTGACGACGTTCATGACCGCGCCAATGCAGAAGACGCGACTTTCGCCGTCGTGCAGATCAACGAGGGCGAGGACGACCCAAGCCACCCCGGCGCGGAGTCGAGCTAGATCATCCAGTACGCCTCAGCCATGACGTACCTTGCTCGGCACATCTTCTACAGCACCAGAGGCTCTTCGAAATAGTTGACCTGTAATGGCACCCCAGCCCCGGGCGACAGTTACCTCGAGTGGTTCAAATACGTCCCCGATCAGCCAAAAATACTGCTGACGATCGGGGGATCGTACGGTGATAAGCATGAGCTCCCGCCGGAATATACGGCGGGCTGTTCGCACAGCTCGGTGCGCGTGGCGTCAGCCTCCTCATCGCGACTGATAACGATGGCAGCGGGGGTGGAGACTGCGAGGACGACGAAGAAGGGCCCCGGTTCGCTCCCATGTTCCCTGCTACCTGTGCGGGTAGCATTTTATCTATCCACGCAAGTAGTACACAACCCCAGATACAAGTCGCTCACCAGATCGCCATAGTTTCGCAGGTCCCTGGATCACTAGCGCCGGTGGCACGACGGGTAAACTCCCCGGGGTCGCAACGGGCCTCTCCGGGGGCGGCTTCTCAGACTATTTTCTGCGCCCGGCTACCAGGGCAATGCTGTGCCCGCCTTCTTCTAGCACCTCGGCGGCCAGTATGACGGCTTCTGCAAGTGCGTTCGCTGCCGCGACGGACTTGATCTATTATTCCTACTTTATTTGTGCAGCCCTGAGGGTCGACATTCACGACATTTCTGCCCAGGCGCGATCGTCAACACCAAAACTTCATCATAGGAGGCACGAGCTGTTCGGCACCCGTGCGTTTCCCCCCCTGCTTCCTTCCTCTGCTCTGCATCGTCCATCCTCGAGCAGCGAGCTGACCCCCAATTTACAAGTCGCAGCGGGCATAATCTCGTTGCCTAATGACTTTCTACTTTCAAAAGGTAAGGCCCCCCTCGGCTTCCTCCACCCCTGGTTGTACAGCGGTGGCCTTGCGGGTCTCATCGACATCACTTCTGGCTCTAACTTGGGTTGTAACACTGATGGATCCTCTGGATGGGGTTCCAGTTAGTCTCGCAAGACTTCGAGTTGTGTCCCTTTTTTCGACGTTGGCTGATTGGTCTAGGGACTCACGACTTTGAAAAACTGCAGGACTCAAAAAACTCGAGCTTTCAAAGAACCTAATTACTCGAGACGCGTCACATCCACAGCGTTTCAACTCACGGTCAACCATGCGTCCACAGGGTCGTATGCACAACGATTCTGACTGGCCGATCATCGCGAGTCGATAACCTGCCCATGTGGAAGTAGACTCTGAACTCCTATTCATCTCCTCCGCCACCTGCGTTTCATGTAATCCCAAATAAACGCGCGCATTACTACCACCTACTCCCTTATCCCTTTCAAAGACCTATTCACCACCAGAGTGGGGTGAAACATTATCTTGCCTCTTTAACTAAGAGCAAAGCCGGCTCCCGCCCAGAAATGGGTCCACCCAATGCCATGCTGCCCGACGTGCCACCGGAACCTGGATAGCTTGTATACAAGTAAGAGGGTTATTTACACTTGACTCCACATTTAGTTTGTGTCGAGATGTAGATCACGAGGTGTGGATCACAAGCTCACCTTTCCGTATCACGTGATGGACCCTATTTACGCATCGTGGTATCCATTGTCATGGACGCGTATTATTTTTCCTATTTTTCTGTATTTTTACAGATTTATTTGGGCAAGATATAAGCGGCCAAAGTACTTAAGTTCCTTATCATTAGATATGATAAGATGGTTAGTCACATGATGCCAACATGTGCAACTTTGGGTCACGTGATTGTGGAATATATCATGTGATGTTATTTGACTGTGTGACAGTCTTGCCGTCTTTGGACTTCTATTGTTATAGATAACAATAGCGCATGTGCTTGTTCTGATTGGCTAGAATTCTGTAGAATGTAGTAGAACACATTACTAAAGTAGTATGACGTGTTGTATTAGGATTTACTCAGCAGATAAGAAAGACGCGTCATCAAGTAGTAATAGTCGCTTACTGTGCATCAGTCAGCACAATAGATAAGGACTAATAATAGATACGACGCGTCAGCGCATGAGTCATTACACTTACTAAAGTACTTAGTAATACAATGAACGCAGTAGTATATAAACCCTGCTGTAGCGTCCTGAGTAGAACCAACTTGTCCTCTTGGTTTCTACTCAGGTGCGCATTCCTTTGTACTCTCTACTTCTACCAATCTAACTTGTCCTCTTGGTTTCTACTCAGCCTGTCGCCGCGTGAACTTAGCCTTTGACCTTGTATAAAGGTCTCTAAGTTGTGCTTACCTCCGCGTCGTCTACAGGTTCAGCACGTGATTTATCTCCGTGCTAGGCTTGCGTATCCAACCTCGGCCTGTTCCTTTATTTCAACTCTTTTATCTTCAAGTCGTAGCCGATTGGACTCCGCTACATTAGGACAAGTTTATCCTTCGTCCTTTCGCATTCACTTTGCTTACCGGCGAAGTTCCCTTTATTCCTCTAGGTGGTTGACGACCATCAGTCCTTTATTCACACACCTCTTCACTACCGTGTGGCTGCACCTACGCAGATTCCCTTAAACTCATATTCCGAAGTGGTACTGTCTTAGTGTCCGTAAAATCGGCATAAGCAGTGCTTGCCTTTAGGATTGTATCTGGTCATCAGTGCAATCTTGGGTACCGGTGTCAGGAACTCCCTACCATAGGAGCTAAGCCTGCATTGGACTAAGGGGGGCCGCTCTTTGAGCGCGACAACTGTACGGGTCCGAAGCACATAGTGTTTGAGAGCGCGAAAGCGTGAGAGGCAGCCAATAGGTCGAGGAGACTGCGGCAGACAGCCTTGTGTTCCTGAATAAATTCATATCATATTTCCTGGTGGTTTCTTTATCGCCGTCGCCTCGCGCAGTGTGAATATCACTGTGTATTGGTCGTACTTGATAGAGCCATCCATTCACCTTCGACTTAGTGTTTCGCGGTCGTCGTATCCCGTCGTCTTCATACCACCCCAGTTTTCAAACTGGTTCGTTTCTTATCCAACCTTGTTGAGAGAGCCCGTCGGGTCTTTAGGAGGAGACCATCACCCAATTCGTCCCTTATTGTCTTAGGAGCTGCCCCGCAACCACAGCGCACTCCTTCACCTATTATTTACACTCC